>JPKC01000606.1:0-45707 GCA_000750925.1 Pseudogymnoascus sp. VKM F-4518 (FW-2643) | reverse complement strand
AAAGCCTGCCCGCTTCCAAACGATACTCCCGGGTTTGGCCAACAGAGGGGCGCTTTCACGACTAACGATTTTATACGACACTGGTTTCTTCGCAACCGGATGCACGACGTTCGGGTTGACAATATCCCATGTTCGGTTTGTCTCGTGGCAATACTCTGCGGCGCCTTCTTTGCTGGTTCTCAAAGGAGACTTTTTGGAGTAGAAGGCGTTTCCGTAGTAATTCCCTGACGATCCGACGGGATCATCTGCGGCTACAGCATCACACTGGACAACCGTATTATTCGGACCGTCTATCTCCGAATCTATGCGCAAGGAGAAGATATGCTGGTGATTGTGGGCAGTCACGCGTCGCGCAACTTCAGTGCCGTATGGCGCAGCTTCCTCCGACGGATGCAGGGGATATGTGTTGAGCATTCCGGTCAGTTTCACCTCAAGTTGGTACGTGCCATCCAAATGGAAGATATGATAGAAACCGTACTCGTAATTAGCTGCCGTGATGATCTGGGAAATGATGAGTTTCCTGTCACGTGCTGAAATGGCGCTCCCATCACGGAAATCCGTATGCTTGTAAAGCAAACCGTTGTCCTCTTCGTGAATACAGATGGCGTTCTTGATAACTGCAGCCTCACCTGTAGATATTGCCACAACGCCGTCAAGGTAGTGGATAGCCCCCTTGCAATCGCACCCTAGCTTGAGTGAGTTGGTCATGAATCCCGTGCCATATTCACCAACGTCAAAAGCGTGCTTCTTGTGATGAGGTGGCTGGGGACAGCCATAGGGAACTACCATCTCCACCACGCTGATCCTGTTAAAGAGAGTCCGCTCTCGATTTTCGTAAGGGTCATCAATGCGGACGTCGGAAATAACGATACCCTCACGGTAGTTAAAACCAATGTGCATACTGAAACCACACCAAGACAGCTCATTTCCATTCATGCGGAACGAGACTCCCTGAGGTTGGCTAACATTGATAGGCTTTATTCTTTCCGGTTTGTACCCTTTGCCAATGAAGTCGGGAAGTCCCTGAGGTTGGCTAACATTGATAGGCTTTATTCTTTCCGGTTTGTACCCTTTGCCAATGAACTCGGGAATATAATTGTGTTCATCCATTGGCACAGCCGTTCTCTCGCCGTTCACTCGGCGAATATCGACACTTAAGACTTGCTCCCTCTCAGTATCAACGACAACACTGAAGTCGAGAGGATGTGCATATTGATTGTCGTGTTTCGAGCTGCGGTAATATGCGAGGCCTTGCTGAAGCCGAGTATCGAATCCCCAACGGTCATCGTGTCCGATAGCCCATGCATCAATAAATACCTTAGACATGTCGGTAATTCCAATCTCAAGGCATGCCTCAATCACGCGAGGATCATTGCGTGCAAGGCGCTCAGTGATATCGAGATCTTCGAGGGTCAAAGTAGGCATGACATCCGTCATTTTCTTCCACTCTTCAACACGGTTGTGCGTGAGATTGACGATGACTTCGGCGACATTTGACGTGCCCGTCTCCAATACGATTGCAATTGCTTTTCGGTCTGGCCGAGACCCTCCAACGGAACGAAATGCAGCGTATTCTTTCTTTGGAGGCTCACGTAACGTGATCGAGTTGAACTTGAGATGCAGAGGACTTGCATGATTCCCTATCAGGGTTGAGACAGCAGGAATCTCGGTGATCGTGAGCTGATCTAATTAGCCATAGTTAGTGTATAATCATTAACATCTATTGTTGCTATGCAATTACCCAAGGGATGGTGGAGCTTGCTTGGGGAAGTCGATCGGGTTGAAGCTGCTGGCTCACGGTAGATGGCATAGCCAGCAATGGATGCAGTTTCAGTCTCCATGTTAGAATTATTCAATGTTGCTGTTTATATACGCAAAAAAGAGGATGGAGCAGCTCTTTATAGCGCCATCTCCATTCATACCCAGCATGGTGGATGGTGATGACGCTGCTGCGCTATACTGCTAGGACATTGCAGCCGACACAATAATACCACTCAAGCAACCCTAGCAAACTCATCTGACAGTAACCCTCACTTCTATACCTTCAACCCCTAAGTAGATGATGACTATTCAGGGTTATGGGCCGATACGTGGTGCTGTATTAGAAGGCTAACGACTATTTCTAGTGGTATGCCTTTTCTACCTGCAAATTAGTGCTACTCATGTGGGCTATTAGTTAGCTTGATTTGTCTTTTGAAGCATCATTGTAGCTCTGTTATATTCGTTCAGACTAGATTAATAACAATTAAATACTATCTACTACTGTACATCAAATAACTATAATTTACTAGCCAAAGTATGCGTTTCCAGAAGTGCTTTATTGTGGCTGGGACTTTAGCTAGTATTTGCCAAGGCTGACTTAATGTCTTTTCGCTGGGGCTGACTCTGATGGGATTGATTTTCCTAGATGGCAGCTTTATTATGGCATTATTAGTAAGAGTTTTAGAAAGATGTATAAAAGTGTAACCCCCGCCGCGTCCAACCTGACCCAATGATCAACAATAGAGATCTTCCAAAACAATCAAACTATGCCTGGAATCGCGCTGGGATCGACGCCGATTCAATTATCTCATATACGTGTGCCTTCACTGGTTGAGCGAACTATTCTTGAAATCAATCAACAAATAAAATTCGATCAGCATGCAGACCCGGGATATGAGGGAGATCGTGCTTTTTTTGTGGTAGACCTCGGCGAAGTATATAAGCAGCACCGACGATGGAAGACAGAATTACCTCAGGTTCAACCATACTATGGTAACAGTGTATTAGCGCTCTACAAGGTGCTTAAACTAAGAAACCGCAGCTGTTAAGTGCAATCCAGACCCGAGACTGATTTTGTTCCTCTCGAAGTTAGGTATAGGGTTTGATTGTGCGTCCGTCGACGAAATGAAGCTGGTCTTGACTCTCGTCCCAGATCCTTCTCGAATTATCTTTAGCAATCCTTGTAAAAGTGATTATTCAATAAGATTTGCAGCTGATGCGAAAGTGCGAATAATGTCTTTCGACAATCTAGGCGAGCTAGACAAAATCAAAAGGTTTCATCCTGAAGCCCATCTCCTACTCCGCATATTTGCGAGCGACCCAACAGCTCTTGTCCATCTGGAGAGCAAGTATGGTGCATCTCTAGAATCTACTAAAACCCTCTTAAAGCGTGCTTTCGCATTAGATTTAACAGTTGTTGGGGTTAGTTTTCACGTTGGTATGTCATCTTCCCAATCATTTTTAACCAACTATGCTAAGAATGCCAGGATCTGGAGCTGGCGACGTTGCAGCAATTGGTCAAGCAGTTAAGGACTCAAGTTTGGTTTTAGAAGAAGCGAGATCAGTTGGCTTTTATCCCCATATCTTGAACGTCGGCGGTGGGTTTCAGGATTCCAACTTCGAGTTGATATCCAACGCCTTGCGCACAGCATTACAAGGGAAAGCCCTAGAAAACATCACGATAATTGCCGAGCCTGGTCGGTACTTTGCTAGAAGTGCATATACCCTTGTATGCACTGTTATTGGAAGACGGCAAGTTTGCAATGGGTCGATGGATATGATATATCAGAATGATGGGGTGTACGGTAATTTCCTGAATGTAATTATTGAGAAGGAAACCATAACCCCGTCAATGGTCTTCTTGATTAACCAAAAAGAGCGCCAACTGACGACAAGAGTGTATTCCATATGGGGTCCAACTTGCGATTCGACAGACTGTGTCAATCCGAGCTCCAGATTTGGGACAGAGATTATGGCAGGGGACTGGCTTATATATAAGAATATGGGAGGTAGTGTCCCCAATACCCCCTTGTAGGATGGACTTTCTGACAAAATCAGCTTACACTACTTCGACATCTACTAATTTCAACGGATTCTCAAATCTCTACCATACAGTTTACATTTGTAGCGAGGCAACTGCCTCGCATTTATTCTAATTTAATTATAAAGTTACTAGTTGCATGAAGTATTTGTTCATTACTTTAACGGCAAATGAGCAAAGTTCAACCAAAGTTGTGTAAAATGAATTGACTGCCGTCAAGATATATACACGTACTTTACCACCTGGATAATTACTGATAGTAAAATCGAGTATCGGTAGTCCATTTGGAGGACCATAGACGTCACTGGCACCGAATATGGAGCATGCCAATGAAAATATTAAACCTGTCTTTGCTACGAATCATAGGCGAAAAGCAAATGCAGTGGCATCTCAAAATCAAAGGCATCAGGTAAGCCTGAGCGGTGGGTTTGGGACATACAACTCCTAGTGTGAGTCGGTGTTGTCGCGGCTTTGGCTCATTTATGAAAGATGTATCGTATCGCACGATAATTTGTTCTTTTCAAGTTGTATGGATAGTTTGACTTTCAATATTAGGCAAGGTGGACGAGGCATCTCTACGAGACAATACCACACGTATGTTACTGCCACAAACAAGAGACCTTACAAAGTCATAAGCTGCATACTAGCTTGTGGGGTTGTCTTCCACCTATCATTGTGATATATGTTCCGGCCCAAAATACGCATTAAACTCTGATACTTAGCACTTACGAATTCTTGTTCATGGATGATGGTAAGGTCGCTTGTAGTATCGAATCGCTGGCGGACTAATTCTACTGATCTCTCATCTCATGTTAAGACTTTGCATCGCGGGATTGCGCACACCACAGTCCAATTAATCACTCCCAAATACCCGGATCACGCTAAGTTCGGCAAAAGCAAAAAAAGGGAATTTGCTCCCTCTCATGGTGACTGTCGACTTCATGTGGGTCTTTGCTGACCTTTCGAAATAGCTTAACTTTATCTGGGGTTATTAGCGAAATAGTCTGTGCACAATTCTGCACCACTGGAATTGTTTTGGGGATAGCTGCGTTTTATTCCTTCATAAGCTGACGGATCAACGAATTTCAAAAGACCTGCGGCTGACTTCCTTAAAATTTAGGCAAGGGCTGCTCTTTACAGGCAGTATTGGTGCGTTGCTATTTTAATGAAGACGATGTCTACCGCAAAACACTAGTTCATCATACCCTTATATACCCATAATCCTCATGGTCAAGATTTATTTTCCTATGTAGCCACTTTAATAGCCGGTATGAAATCTCCCATGGCAGCCTCTCCCGGAAAATCACCATCCAGCCTTACGAGGCCAGTATCACTTGCATCGTCGGTCTCTACAGACTTTATCGAGTTTAAGGAATACAATTTTCGCTCTCCGTCTTGGCTGTATCCCTCGAATAAGGATAGAAATCTTGCACATGATGTTAACCATTACACACTCCAAAGTAACGATCAAAATCGCCCAGAAGACTTGAAGACATTTTGGCATGAGTTTGGATTCGTATTCTCAGTGTCCATGTCTCAAATCCTAACAGTGACTATTCGCAAGGGGAGTTGGCGTACATGACTAATTTGCGGCAGGAATACCTTGTGTCTGGATTCACAGTTATTCTACCTAGCCTGGTTCGTCAAGGCATTGTTCCAGAAGCCTCATCAATTTGGCCTGCTACTGTTTTTCCGTTGGCCATTGCGTCAACGACACTTATCTTTGGTCGGCTCGCAGACATGTACGGCGGCCGAAGCATTTACCTATGTGGCTTCATCTGGCTTGCAATATGGAGTGTTATTATTGGATTTAGCAACAATGAGGTGATGATGAATATCTCTCGTGCCATGCAAGGCATTGGCGCATCGGCCATCCTTCCATCGGGCCTTATGCTCATGGGGACAACTTATCACCCAGGCACGCGTAAAAACATGGTTTTCTGTATTTTTGGTGCCTGTGGGCCTTTCGGGTTTTTCCTCGGCATATTTGTAGCTGGGGTTGCCGCGTTTACGACGCAGTGGTGTTACTATTTTTGGGTAGCGGCAGCCTTATCAGCCTGTACTGCATTAGTGGCTTTTTATACTCTGCCAAACATAGAACTACCACAGAGACGAGAGGATCTATGGTATTCAACCCCAAGTCGGGTCTCAAGACGGCTCATCCTCGACGAGGGCAAGGCAATCCAAATGGACTGGGCTGGGGGAAGTCTGTTAGGTATTTCCATCAGCCTCATTCTGTTTTCATTAATCGACTCGTCTCACGCACCTCAAGGATGGAAGACGCCTTACATCTATGTATGCTTTACTTTGGGAATTTTCTTAATGCTAGTAACAGTCTGGGTAGAGAAATGCATCGCAGCTTGCCCTCTCATTCCACATTCGTTTGTAACCAAGGCTCAAATTCCCGCATTGCTAACTAGCTTGTTTCTGTTCTATGGATGCCTTGGCATTTTTTTGCTACATGCTAGCCAGTACATGGAACAGAGTATGGGAGCGAATCCTCTTCAAGTTGTGGCTTGGTATACGCCAATGATAGCAGGGGGGTGTATTATCTCAATTTTCGGTGGTTGCGTGCTTCACCTTGTATCGGGAACTCTACTGCTGGTTATTGCAGGTTTAGCTTGGATTACTGCGCCGTTGTTATTTGCAGTTGCACCACAGGATGCAAATTACTGGGGATACATTTTCCCATCTATGATGTGCGCCACAATTGGTATTGATGTTACATTTAATGTTTGCAATATTCACATTACAACAAACACGTCGAGAAATCAGCAAGGATTTGTCGGGGCTATTATTGCATTTCTTTTGCATTGCGGCAGTACTACGTGCCTGGGTTTGGCTGACATTGTCAAAAGAGAAACTCAGAATGTTCTTGGAGATCGAAAAAGTTGCCAGGCCGTGTTTTGGTTAGAAGTTGGTTGTGCCATAATAGCTACACTAATATTAGTTGCATTTGTGCGAGTCGGCGAGGCGAAGAATGATTTAAGAGTTGAAGAAAAACTAGAGGTAGTACAGAAGGAGGAGAATCAACATGGTGGCAGATAATTCGATTTCCTATTATACAGCTTCCCCCGACTACTAGACCTCATAAGTTAATATGCTGGTGGTAATACAGTAGCACCCGAAACCGCCTTTCTCAAACACACACTCACATAATTTTATGTCCCACTATGACTAGTGCAAGGCTTTACCGCTTTTAGTAAGGCGCAGTGCAAGGATATTGCTCCAATGTACCTCCTGTAGTTACTCGTTTCAAGTTCTTGCCATCATCCACTTCTCTCACTCGCCGTCGCTTCTATTGTACAGTACAGTGGCTAGCACAATGAGCTTCCGAATAAAGTAAATTCTAAAAGTGCAGCCTCGCTTCTTACCCATTCTTGCTCGCTTTACCAGGACTCAGCGAAGCGCATACAGGGTTTCAAAGTTCGTACCCGCGGGTCACCGACTGTTTGCTGTAGCACTGTAATCTATATTGTTGGCAGTACAGTATAGTACCGAGCCACCTGTCGTATCTAGGAGGTTCTTGCTTCATAATGGCACTCGTGAAGCCACGGCAAGCCTATTAAGGCTGTGGCCAGTGCAGCAAATCCCACGTGCATGAAGCAAGTGCCATTCTATTCTGGTCACGTTTCGGAGTCGTGATTTTAAATGATTATTTCTAAGATATATGCTCATTAAATTCACCACTCGTTATATAAAAGAAGGCCAGTATTAGGGGTGGATGGACAGGGATGAAGGTTCTATAAATAAATATAAAAGAGGTTCAATATCGACCCGCAAACGGTCGGACGCCGCTATGTGGGTGGCAGGGAGCGGGCACAAGGCGGTCGTGAAGCTGTTCCTACCGTGCCATTAACACGTTAACAGCCTGTTCTTTTTCTGCATCTTTAGCAACAATAGTTGTAACCGATGTTTGGCGCTCTCCATCCTCTCCACCGCCTCATGCTCTCTCGCCACCACCCTTAACAGTGGCGTCCGACCGTCGTTGTCCTCCGAATCGGCCATGACATCGTCCCGCCTGACGAGCAGCTTCACAACCGCCTCGTGCCCTCTTGCCGCTGCCCTCGACAGCGGCGTCCGACCGTCGTTGTCCTCCGAATCGGCCACAACATCGTCCCGCCTAACGAGCAGCTTTACGACCGCCTCGTGCCCGCCTGCTGCCGCCCTTGATAGCGGCGTCCAACCGCCATTGTCCTTCGAGTCAGCCACGACATCGTCACGCCCGACGAGCAGCTTCACGACTGCCTCGTGCCCTCTTGCCGCTGCCCTCGACAGCGGCGTCCAACCGTCGTTGTCCTTCGAGTCAGCCACGACGTCGTCACGCCCAACGAGCAGCTTCACGACCGCCTCGTGCCCGCCTGCTGCCGCCCTTGATAGCGGCGCCCAACCGCCATTGTCCTTCGAGTCAGCCACGACATCGTCCCGCCCGACGAGCAGATTCACGACCGCCTCGTGCCCTCTTGCCGCTGCCCTCGACAGCGGCGTCCAACCGTCATTGTCCTTTAAGTCAGCCACGCCATCGTCCTGCTTAAGGAGCAGCTTCACGACCGCCTCATGCCCTCTCGCCGCTCCCCACCATAGCGGCGTCCAACCGTCGTTGTCCTTCGAGTCAGCCACGACGTCGTCCCGCTCGACAAGCAACTTCACGATCGCCTCGTGCCCTCTTGCCGCCGCCCTCAACAGTGGCGTCCAACCGTCGTTGTCCTCCGAATCGGCCACAACATCGTCCCGCCCAACGAGCAGCTTTACGACCGCCTCGTGCCCGCCTGCTGCCGCCCTTGATAGCGGCGTCTGACCGTGCGAGTCTCGTGCATCTATATACATGCAGATTTTGTTTCCATCGCCATGCATTAGCTCTTGTATCCAGTATGCCATTCCAAAGTCTGCCGCAAGGTGTATACCTGTGACTTCCATTGGTATCCTTTGACTATAACCCTCATGCTTATATTCCGGAACTGACATAACCTGGTTTGAGCATGAAACTTGATTCATGTTACGGAGAAATGGTAGAGCTATCTGTGCAGTTGTCGATTGGACTGTAAAGGAATGGTTTCCCCAGTATCGAGCAGCGTAATCTAGGAACGGGTTCTGAATAATCCTACGCTCAAAGTCTTCGTCGCTGTGGCAGTGACCAGTGTCAAATGTTTGGAATGAGAGATAGGTCAGACATGTTGACGCGATATCTTCCTGAGCCTTAGGATTCCAGGCTTCTCGTATACCCTCAAAGTATTCTTGGGTAGTGTAGTGAACTAATCGAATGACGTCGCTTTCCTCATCAATGGCAACGAGGCCCGCGCAAACAGAGATCATGTCTTCAATGTCGAGAATATTATCTTCGTCCAGTTCTGACTCGCCTGCCTCAACAGCAAGCGCATGAGAAAGCTCTTTAGTAGTAAGTTGTCTCTGAGCGTAGGTAATCCAAGAAAGCACTCTCTTTGCTCGTGCAGATTCCTCAGGTAATTGACCTTCAATTCTCTTAATCGCCTCATCATACGTTTTGCTTAGTGCTGTCAAGCCTTTAGGGAGATTTTTGAGAGTGGATCTAATATCTTTTTTTGTCCCTTTACCCAGTAGCGAATCTACATGGAGGCGAGCTAGAAGAAACCTTATCCATAGGTAAGCTACAGTATTACAGTATTGAGGATAGGACAAAATACTCACATGCCGTCTACTGCCTGAACGATCCCGTTTAGAGTTTCTGCCTGTAACTCAGGATCACGCTGCACGCACTTCGGTAGTCGATGTATATGACCTGCAACGAATCGTGTCACATCTGCATCACTTGCTCGGATCTCCAACATTGGGAATCCTTGAAATGATTGTTCAATCCTAGCGTCGAAACGGGATGTCGCCATTAAGCTTATGTCGGTCTTGGCCTGCAAGTTCTGGAGTATAGTAAGCAGGTCATTGCGAGTACCATCGCTGTCTGTACATTCATCCAAAGCATCGATAATGATGTACGCTTTAGAGTAATTGTTAAGAACAGAGTTGAGTGCAGTGCGAATCTCATCAAGTGATGGACGAGTCCTTCGGTCAGCATGCCGCTTGTGTAGAGTTGCAACTGCTTCTCCATACAATGGACGCTCCTGCACTAGCTGTTTAAGAATAGCAGCTAATACATCTGTAGCAGTCTGGGTTTCCCGTCTTTTGTAATTGCAGTATACGTAGGCAACACCGACATTGTCGCCCTGAAAAGATTTCCATATGTGGTCAACCGCGATTGCTGCAATCATTGTCTTTCCAGCTCCGGGAATGCCGGGACAGAAGAGGTTCTGCTTCGTTCCTTGAAGCCAGTTGGTGAACTCAGGTGATACGACGAACCATAGACCTGTCCCTTCTTGTCTTCTGCCGATAAAGTCGGATTGTTGAGCTGGGAAATCGGTTGACGACAGCCAGTCTATAATAACGCGATATTGTTGGCTGTCCTGACTCTCCAGTAGTGACCTGACCGTACTTGCGGTGGCGGTGGTGTTGGTCTGCACTGACTTGACTGTACTTGCAATAGCAGCAGTGTCGGTTTGCATTGACGTGACACTACCCGCAAGAGCAGTAGTGTCGGCCTTAATTTCTCGAGACAATGTGCTTCTCCAGTTAGTATATTGTTTCTAGCTGACGTAAATATACTTACAAATGATCCATTTGAAGTGCGATTTGAATGAGTGATTTCAGTCGTTCAACCCTCACCAGTATGTTGGCAACCTCGTCTTTGCTGAATTTCCAGCTGAGCGCACTGCCAATTTTTGTTCTACTAGAAACGGATGATGTGAATTTGGACTGTATCTGTTCCAGTGCAGACCTATACTGGTCAATGGGCCCGTTGGCAGTAGCAAGAGCCTGCACCCTCACATACCAGCCGTCGTTCGATGACCCTTCATCAAGGCGGTACATTAGTTGTACGAGAAGATTGGAGACGTTTGATATTTCGAGTGCACATTGCTTACGATCCGTGGATGCGTCTTTTACATCGTTTAGGTATCCAATGATAACGCCAGTGAGCTGCACAATAGCAATAATGCTTGCGGTGACACTGAGTGGATCCATATTGGGTGCTTGAAGATTTTGGGGATGAGGTTACTCGAAGCGGCAAACCAGCATTAGTAAACGAAGACCGCCGTCGTGAAGGACTTGAAGCTTTCCTTACATATGTGCTTCACCTTCAGCCTGTTGATGTAGCTTTATTGCGTCAAAGAGCGAAGGGCTGAGGCTGGGGCTGAGGTTGAGGCTGAGGCTAGGTCTGGGGCTGTGCGATTCGGCAACGCCTGGCACTCACCAACGTATGGGACCTCAAAATTTGGGGGCTCTATTCGCAGTGGCAGTTCATCCATATATATATCCAAGGCCAGATTTCTTGCGATGGGCTTCCAGGAAAAGAATTGGTAGACGGCCGTTGCTTGAGCGGCGACGTGAAGTGTTGCAATAGGAGCCAGCCATGCCAGACTACTGCTGCAAGTCGCTAACAACGCGGCTGCGCCAGCAGGGGTGCCGATCTGCTCCTGCCGCTTCGCGACGGGTACACAGCGTTGCGGGAGACGAGAACCGTTGAATTAAGGTTTGGCGGACCGAGCATCATTAAGTGGGCTGAATATCCACAAGCTGAGACAATTTCCAGATGACAACGCCGTTGGCGCGCTCGATCGATCGCAGCCGCCAATTTCAGAGCATGAGCTGCTCATAACGTTGAAGGAAGTTATATAATCATATGGTCCCATACACCAAAAATTTAGCTTATCTTTCCATTTACGATTGAACTTTCTTGAACTACATAGACTTTAGCAGAGTGCATTTATTCCACGTAACACTGTGCTCGAATGTGTAACCGAGTTACACATTCGAACGAATTCTGCATGTCATTGGCTAAATAAGCGACAGCCAGGTCCGCTTGGAGCGGGACTGGAGGGTACATCAGAACAAATTCTTGCATTGCGCTTTACCAAAAGAGGTATGGCCTTTGCGTGGTAATAGTGGGGCACAACATTTCATGAGTGAGTTTGGGAAAGCCAGATTCGGGAGCTACTGTACGCCCTTCACAGCCACTTTGATAAGTAAAGGTCGGGTTTAGACGGTGGAGTTGCGTATCGGATTTTGGGTCAGGCGTTTGAGTTTTTGAGGGTCAAATGTGGAAATGATCGTGGACGTAATACATTCAACTTGCATTATTGCGAGGGAAATTAATCGAGGCACTAAAATGAAATTCGCTTTTCGCTTTTCGCAAATCGATTTGGAGTAAGTTAACGTGCATCCCTGCATCGAGGGACGCACCCCGTGACGAGACAAGCTATTGGTACTTTGAATTCAATTGATTCTAAATTTGCGAATTCATTGAAAATACCAGTATTTTCGTGTCAGTCATACTGTGTGACCACTCCTAAACAGTCCAAACCCCGGCTACTCGGAAATTTACGACCACGTCGTCGCCGTCGCGCCTAATTGCGGAGGGTATCAATTCGAGGTATAATGGGACCCTTGACCTACAGCACCACCATGAGCTCTTTGCGCCTTTCAGACTCATACAGCACTTTGATCTAGGTTTTTGAGCCTTACCACGATGCTGAAAAATCATTTTCAGCCTTGTGGGACCAGGTGTCATACAACGTCCCCACCTGGGTTAGGCGCACCAAATATTGGGTAAGAAAACGGCGCAGAGACAGTACCCCACCGGAGCAGTGGAAAGGTAGATTCACAGCAAAGGGCAGAGAGCAGTTGCCTGTCCACTTCCTTGCGCACGTAACTTATGTATTCTTATCACCAATAACATGTGCCTTATATACGCCCATACCAAGCTCTTGTGTCTTGGTGACTTTCGACAAGCCTTTCGTGAGAATAGGACCAAAGCTATTGGATTCCGTACACGGAAATGGTCTTCTCGTATAAGTTAAGAACACTCCCACGCACCTGCCTATGAGAAGACCATGTCGAAGCCCGTGGACGAACCACATCGCCGAATTGTATGGTCGTGACTAGTACATAGTTAAAGGCCATCCAAAGACAAAAGGTTACATATAGTCTAGGAAGTGATATCTATCGGTGTATCGTCTAAAAGTTTCACGACACTTTCCAGTTCCCCTTTAATGCGACGATACCCAGTATCCCCTCGGTCCGAAAATTTACACATTCCTTCGTATTTTCCGGGCAGACTCCTTTCGATTGCCCAATGATCCATAACAAGAGAATAGTCATTCACAACCTATAGACTTATCAGCAGTTATCTACTTAGTAGCCTTGGAACTACCTCGGTTGTAACGTCGGTTTCGGGGAAATTTGCCGGGTGAATTTCTCTTTGCCGTAATCGCAATAGGTTGTTAAATCGTTCTTGCATGTATCTCTGATGCAGTGCACCGATCGATGTACCGATCGGTGTACCGATCGGCGTACCTAGAAAGAGAAGTGCCCTCGTGGATTCGTATATACTACCCGCATCACGCGTGTCGTTTGTGCTGGACAGAAGGACCTGTGCAGTTAGTTACTGAAGACTTATTTATATGGATTACGGACCTCCTTCACGATAGTACGTCCAAAGCCATGAGCAATCCATATGATAGGTCGCTTCGGCTATTCATCTGTTAACAAATGACCAGTTCTACTCGCTCTTGTTTAAAGACTTACATCATCTATCCGGATAGAATATAAATCGTAGAGCAAATCCTTATAAATAGAGTCATAGAGGCCCAAATCTATAGTTTTTGGGGCTCCTGATACGCCTGACTCATATCCCCAAGTAAGGATACGAGCTCCAGGGAAACTAGACGGCAAGAAGTCCTGAGGCCAGAAAGTTTCTGGCTCTAAAACCTTCGCATGTTGCGCCGCGGGTTTAAAATTGAAACAACGCCGTTTTGGTTTGATCTGAGACGCCGATGTCTTGTTCGACCAAGTCTCTTTTGGCCCACCTCCGATTCCGTGAACAAAGATGAAACTATGCCAATGGTAATCAGTAAATTTGATTTAAAAGGTATAGCTGCTATAATTCTTACTCAACGAGCGTGTTATTTGCACCAAAAAGCGTTGTAAACCCGGTCTCGTGAACCTCCACCTGATTGTAGTCTTGAATAGACTGATACGGCGGACATGGTTCACTTTGTAGGGCTTGCATACTTTGTCGAGAAGGTAATGGATTCGAGGAAAATAATTTGCTACTTCTGTTTATTCCGATGTGATTTCTGCGTTTGGAATTATATCTCGTGATGGAATGTTCGCCAGGTTATGTATGCACGAGGACAGCGCATATTGTGGCTGTGTGACGCACCGGACTCAGCCTCAATAGGCTAAGCTTAAAATGGACTATTACCGTATTTAGGCTAACGTATAAGGTAAATGATACACTAGTGTAAGAAGTTACGTTAGTTTTAGGAGGGCGTCTGATACCCTAAACTAGTACATAAGAAAAGCTTCGGGGTTTCTGACATCCGCTAATAAATTGTCACAGCGATGTGTTAAAAATAGGACTGTCATCCTCAATCCAACCTATATGCCGATTTCGGCAGTGTCAGCCATACTGTTTCACACCATTCCACGTTCGATGGCAACCACACCGAACCATCCATGCAAGGCTAATCACGCTAGTATCCACAATCATGGGTCCACAAATTAAAATCATAGTGTGTCAAGCTGTATTAGGCGCAGACTTCCAAGAACATCCTTTTCAGGGCTTGCATGACGATTGGACCAGACACGACTTACTACCTAGAATTCAACCTGCCAGCTCTCCCAGATTCGTTCAGCTCATCGATCAACCTCCAGAAATCAAGTCTCAGGCCTTGCCAAAACGGGGAGGAAGGCCAAGTAGTAAAATGTCATCCCTGATGTTGAACGTGATGACCCATATTCGGCCTGCACTATATTGCGATCAGCAAGCAAGCAAACGGCTGACTTCTGTTCGTGGTCGTCAGCATCGAGGCAGTTCAGGACGACCGCTAGGGCGTATGAGGTACCGCTCGAGTTTGTACTTCTGGTCGAGCTTGTGGCGAGCTGCGTCAGCCCGTTGGAGTACAGTCCATCAGGGGATGAGTTTCAGCCCAGCGGCCACTCATCCTGTGCGCCACCCACGGATTGTCGTTCGGCTCTCACGGATCGAGGCTGACTTTCGTCACTCACCTCCGAGAGTTCCCCTCATTATGCTCGGGGTCGGAATCGGCCTCGTCATTTGAGTCGTCGCGCGGTCGCAGTCGAGTCTCTCGGCCGAGGCTCTGCAGACTTTCGCTGACTTCGATCTCGATATTGGCACCATAAATCATATGCGTGGAAGACCGGCTCGTTCTCCACCCAGAAGGCGTCATGTGAGTGCCGGGCCCCGTGTTCCGGCCAACTCTCCCTGAATATCTCCTGAAATGTGGTCCCTTTATTGCACGTCAGCTTTCGAGACAGCGTGCTATTCAATCCCGACGCCTCCTCCACCCGCTCACCAAAAAGTTACCCTGAGGGAAAGTCGTGCTTGATATGGGAGGCCGCAGCCTGTGCATGGTGCACGCGGAGAGCACTTGACCGACTGGATTTGGCTTGTCGCTCCAGCCGTTTCCGTCGCGAGGGGTCCAGCTCCAGCACGGGCGCCACGATTGAGCTGGGCTAAGTCTAATAGTTATCCAGCCATGAAAACAAAGCAAAGGCTATAATAGACACGCATAGCTACAGCCAACATGCTTCTTAAGAAGTATGCACTACTTACGCACCTCTCGACCCTTCCACAACGAACGTGTCAAGTGTTCACGTGTTAGCCCCCATGCCCTCCAAAATTCCGTTCAGATTTCCCTTTGTCCTCTGATTCGACCCTAGGCTGCAATCTAAACTCGCTTTCCATCCGAACCTGAAACGTTTCAGTTAGAATGTAATTCATGTCCATCTTCAAGCCCCACGAGCTATCAATCAATGTCTTCCAAGCGCCTTCCACAGACCTATTGAATGTAGCGATAGAATGCCACTGCCTGAGAGCAACGAGAAAGTTATCATAGAACTCTTCAAACCCCTTTTCTTTAGTTTGCTCACAATGTCTGCCCAAATGCCGTCCAAGCTGTCCGACTGGAACGAGACACAAAAAGGTGTGTCATCAAATACTAAGTCCGAGTTCTGCTTTATTCACTTCATCGTAGACATTTCAGAGAACTTGTATGACGTCCATTTTACTTTACCATTTGAACGGTGGAGCTAAACTCTTGGATGGTGGTAGAAAGTGGTCTTATTTCCGTAGATTATAGGATAGTGCCAAAAACGCGGTCGGAAGGGTAAGAGTGCTGGCTGCGCTAGAGCTAGAGCCAAGATCAGAGCCAGAGCTGGCGCGGATGACGGCACCAGTGGCACGGATGTACTAGAACACAAGTTGTGGAGGAGTAAATTGCTGCAAGAGTAATAGAATATCATTGCTTTGTTTCTCCTTCAAATTTGTCTCTTGTGCCACTACTAACCTTTCACGCTTCTTTCGCTGTAGATTGTGCTTGATCTTAGCCAAACTATAATCTCTTTCGTTCTGGTGCCAGTTTGGCTTAGCTGGATTTAAACTGGCGGTGGGCTGGGCTGGGCTGGACTGGGCTGGGTGATAGAGAGGGCCTGCGCTGGCTCAATTCTCTACTCGACGGCCTGGGAAGCCGACTCCCAGACGAACGAGCTCGGGACCGAAGGAATAGGCTTGCAGGGTATAATTTCTGGTCGCGCGAAGAATCGATAGAGATTGAGGGTTTTAATTAGACGCGTCGCTAGGCATCAGCACTACGATACCCATTTATCGAAGCCTTCATTACAACTAGGGCGGACTCGGCGCGCGCATTCATCATGGGTCGTCGCAAGATCGAGATCAAGGCTATCAAGGATGATAGAAATCGCTCAGTGTACGTCCTGGTGATGATTTTCCATTCGCTGGCGCTGTTAACTGACATAATCCTTGCAGAACCTTCCTGAAGCGTAAGGGAGGGCTGTTCAAGAAGGCTCATGAGCTTTCCGTCCTCTGCTCCGTCGACGTCGCAGTCATAATATTTGGCAACAACAAGAAGCTGTACGAATATTCGTCCTCGGATATTGGGGAGATCCTTCAACGGCACAACTTTGTGAGTAGCGCACTGCGAAAGCAATAATCAGAGCGTGGCTAACACTATCATTCAGTATGGCGGCGCGAACGAGCACAAGGGTCCATCCGATTTCAACGGCAAACGAGATGGCGACGAAGACGAGGATGATGAGGGCTCTGTCATGGACGAAGGCCACCTACCAGAGGAACCCATGATGCCACCGTATTTCCAATCCCTGGCGGCGTTCCAGCACATGCAACAAGCTCCCTCAGCTTCTCCTCCCGTACAGAACAGTGCGCATTTCCAAAATATACAGCGCCAGCACACACCTCAGCCACCACAGCTAGGATCTCGGCCAGCGTCAAGGAATGCTCCTCACCGACTAAACTCGAATCTAGCGGAACAGCATATGCAACAGGGCCCTCAGCCTTCGCCGCCCATGCACGGCTCGTATATGCCGGAACCGGGGATGTACAACCCGCAACAGTATGGGCAAAATATGCCACCACATAGCCAACCACCTCCGCAACAGCCGCAGTTCTCATATCAGGGCCCGCCGCCGCCATCTGACCAGCTCGAGCAGGTGTATACGTCAATGCCTCCCGTGTTTCCAATGCAAGATCGTTAAGAATCGGGGCCTATGAATACCCCTCCACAGCCACAACAACAGCAAATTCCTCCATCGCTATTCGTCATTTCAAATCAACATCAATCGCAAAGTCCCTCTTAAGAAGGTCGCTTTTGAACGAGTATCTTCCTGTAGGAAAATATTTCATCCACCACAGTCTTTCTGATAGCAGCAGCTTCCGCAGAAGTTGAATTTACTTTCTGGAAACAAGCAGGGAATGCCTAAGTTATCCAATGCTGTTGTAGCTATTGTTCAAATTTTGCACGAGAGATTTTTTAATTCGAATGCTGCTGACTAATATTATGCCTGAAGTACCTTAACAACTAAATATCACCAACTCTCACAACTTACCTGCGTGAAGGTTCACGTCGTCAACAGGCGTGACGTACGATGTGGGGTTCGTTTCCGTGATGATTCGAAATATTGTTCTGTACTGAAATTTAACTGAATATTCTCAATTTCAACGTCAATTAAATTTATTTCCCTTCCCCTCGCCCTCCTCTTTCACTATAATTCCGACCCTCCCCTTGACCCTTTTCTCCTTCTTATCCCATCTACTGTATAATTACCCAATCCTCTGCCGTTTCATCACATCGCCCATCCGACTCTCTCCCTTGCCACGTACTTAAACAATCTCCAACCCACTCCAAACTGTCATTTTGCGGTCCCTCCTCACTCTCCTCTTGAGTTCCCCCCTCGTTCCACTCCTCATCATCCTCACAATTCGCCCTGCTCTCATACCCCACTTCCTTCTGGCCCCCTTTACCGTCTACAACCCAAAACTCGTCGTCCTTACCACCCCACGACTGCATCCGTACTTCCTCCCATAAACTTCCCTGTGTCTCCTCATGCAATTCATACAAATGATGTTCAACATCCTCTACCGCCCTTGCCTTAAATCCATTGCAAACCTGGCATCGTCCCCGTCCACTACCCGTATCCCTCGTTGCGGTTTTGATCCTTCCTCTGGCAATCTTTGCCGCCGCCCTCGCCACTCCTCCTTTCCTATCGAATTGATGAACTTTGCGGTTACCCCTTCCTTGATGTTATGCTTCCTCCATAAATGCTTCCCCAACATTCTCAACGGGATTGCCTTCATGCACTCCTCGCCTACGCATATAATCCGCCCGTACTCAAAATTCAATATAGTAAAATCTTCCGGCGTCGCTGGAATACTGCTCGACTTTTGGTTGCTCATCTTGGCTTTGCCTTCTCTTTGTGGACGTGTATATGTCTGCTGGGGGCATCCTCCGCGATAGGGCTCTTGCCTACTACTCGCTGTCTCGATTATGTACCCCTTAACATCATTCCCGCTCCAACGCCTGGTCCTCTTGGCGGGTGACTGGCGCTTCGCACTGGTGGGCTTGGTTTATGGCTCAAAGTATACACCTCTTATAACCCCTTTTCTTTATGGCTGCCTTCTGCCTTCCGCGTCTGGCCATTGGCGAGCATCGCTTGGGTTTGCTTATGACCATTTCTGCTCATTCTCTGAATCTGGCTATGCTGATCTAGTCCTGCTGACTTGCCATGTGCTGACCGCAACACGTGGAATGTCGACCGTTAACTAGGACAAGGTTAATAGCTGTAAGCTCGCCTTATATTGCCAGTTTCATTGGGGCAAAAATTACACCCCCTGTAAATTCGAGAAGTAAAGTAGAATTTGCCTGTCATAATTCACGGCTCGCAACAAACTCGACAGTAAGGTAAGTTGTAGTTCTATTTATGTCGACTATCCCTCTTTATCGTCCTATTCCCTCCTTCCCCAACGTCGACATGACTGCCCTCTCCGCTGCCAACAGATTCTCAAACTTCCACAGCAAAACGATTGAAGTACCGACTGAGATAGCTAAATTATACAATATGTGATCGCAGGCGCTCAGCAGTTATCGCTCGGTAGTGGTACCACCGTGCGTAGGACTCACACCATCCAGTGGCGTCCGGATCTCGCATTTTGCTCCGCCGCCAACAATTCGAATTAGCCTTGGAAAGAGTTAGAAGATTTCTTCCATTTTGAGATGACGACATAATAGCCATCGTTATGATTTAAATGTTTCGGAATGATGCTAGATCGATCATTCAACTGTCAAGAAGAACCAGCTCCGCTTTCCTTCCACTATCAAGCCATAGACATCCTCCCCACAGCTCCCCAACCTTGCCCAATTTTTCCTTCTTCATCCACTCCTCCACAACCCCACTATAATCACGCACCCCATACGACTCAAAGATCTCTCTCCACCCCCCTTTCCTCTTCGTCTCCAGCCCCAAATCCCGACACAGCGTATCCACAAACGGCACTAGCTCAAACACCATATCCGCTGACTTGGCACCGAGCCCATTCGGCGCCCTCCACCGGAAAAACCGGCTCTCGAGCAACGCCTGCCTCGCGGCCTCTTCTTCGGGGGGTAACTCGGCGGTCAGCTTTTCGGCGAAGAAGGCGGTGATCCAGAGGGCTTGCATCTCGGCGATTAGGAAGCCGCGGAGACCGATGGCAGCGATGCCGCAGTAGGCGAGGTTCCGGGACTTGAGGAATGCGGGTGGGACGGTGGAGCGGTAGGGTCTGTAAGACGGCTCGGTGGTGCGGTCACTGTCGGCATCTGGGCCGCTGGGGGGCTGGTCGCGGAGCTCGGGGAAGCGATCCAATATCTCGGCGTCGGCGGCGCGGATAATGGGGTCACAGGGAGAGGCCGGGGCGAGGGCGAGTTTCGGCGTCAGGGATTCGGGGAGAATGGTGACGGTGGGTACATGCCGCCAGCCTGTAGCGTAGATAAGTGCTTGAGCTTCGAGGGCGGTGCCGTTGGAAAGTTTGACGGTGGTGCTAGAGAGGGAGGTTATGTCTGCGATGTGGACTTTGACGAGGCCTTTGTGGAAGAGGGAGAAGAAGTCGGTGGGGTAGTTAAAGATACCTACCGAGGTGCCTGTCCAAACGATGCTGCCGTGGGGAATCAGCTTTTTGGTCTCGGGGTGGTAGTTGTATTTTGCAGCTGCGATGGCGTCGCTGTCGATTATGCTGAAGAGGCCGCGGAGGAGAGCGCGTCCGATGCGGGTGTCGTGCAGGAGGCGACGGATCGTGGGGTAGGCATCAAGATAGATGCTGGGGCTGAGAAATGTCATGAAGCGTGTTGTAGTGAGTTTCTCGAATTGTAGGTTAAGAGGTGAGATGAAGGCGTGATTGAACCAGGCTGGGCCACGGCCAGACTCTTTCGAAGGTTTAGCAGGTGCAAAAGATGTTTAATGGCCGATGCTCACCTCGGATGACCCAGTCTACATGCTTGCCTCTAGAAGCATTGTAGTAGACTGCATCAGCGGCCGACTTGGAGCCGCCCAGGACAACAATGTTATTCGCCTCACTCAATTCCTTCGCACGCTGAGGTAGGTCTTTAAAATGAAAAACGGACCCGCCAAATTCTTCACTTCCCTTTATAGTTGGCATACTCGGCACCGAAGTAGTGCCTGTCGCCAACACCATTTTTTTCGAAACAAGCTGTCTTGGCTCCGCCGCATCTCCAAACACAACATCATACTTAATATGCCACTCCCCACCCCTCAGCAGCTCAGCAGACGCCACCGTAGAACGAAGTTTGATTTTATCATATACACCAAAGTGCCGTGCATACGCCGTCAAGTACCTATGCATCACCAAACCCGGAACATGCGAATTGGGCGCCACGCCGAAAGTCTCGAAGTCCATTGAGAAATCGCTGAACTCAAGCATGCCAACGAGGTTATTGGTGAAGAGGCCATCGTAGAGGCGCTCTGCACACCAGGTGCCGCCTGCGGAGATGCCGCTGTCAAGAATGAGAAGGCGTGCCGAGGGGTTGACTTGGTGGTAAGTTTTCGCGACTGCGAGGCCGTAGATACCTGGCTGGGTCAAAAGGTACTCTGCGAAAGTTGAGGGAGTGGAATGTGAAACTTACCTGCTCCAACCACTACGAGGTCATATTTCTCAGTGGCACTGGTCGGTTCCATGTTGATTGGCTTGTATTTCCGGACGCTAGGTGACTAACTGACGCTGTAGAAATTTTAGCTTGTCCTACTGGGCGCTATCGAGTTGCTTACTGTTGTTTCGAATTGCTCAATCCCCCAGCTGTATAAGCTTCTAGAAAAGGTTCATTGAATTGGCGCAGGATAATTGGAGCTGACAGACAACGCAACAGCTGACGGAGGATCGTGTTGAGGCCACTCTCAGAGATGCCTAGCCGGCGTCTCCAGGAGCTGACAACGATGCCCTAGATGACCCGCAGAAAATGGTTGTCAGCCAACCTCTCTTTGATGTTTTCTCTATGCTTTTATTCATGCCGACCATAGACCAGGCAAAGTTTCCTGGTCAGCCTTTTTACGTGCCATGGAAGCCGTCGGTCTCGAGCGTAGCTCCGTCTTCCTGAGGTGGGCGGGGGTACATAGGAGATCTACAATACCGCCGAGCTTGTGAAGTGCGATGTCAGAGCTCGTGGTTACTACCCAACCATCAATCACCCCGCCGTCGTCAACAGCTTCACCACGGACATTGCCTTCGCCAACACTCACCCTTAATCCCAACCTCACCAGCACCATTGCTTCTCCTTAACAATGGCAGCTATCCCCCGCAAACCCATCCTCATCTCCGGCGCAGGCATCTCCTCCCTCCTCCTCGCGCGCTCCCTGCTGGGCAACGCCATCCCCTTCTTGATTTTCGAGCGCGACTCTTCCCCCGTCTTCCGGGCCCAGGGATACCGTCTCCGTCTCTCCTCCGAAGGCCTCGACGCCATCGAGTCTGTGTTGGACCCTGAAGGGTGGAAGAAATTCTGGGACGCCTGCGGTAAGACCGGCGGCGTAGGGTTCAGTCCTATTAACGCTGTGACGGGGGTGATTGACGAGAGCGGGGGGGCACCCCAAGTTCCGGCCGGGGGGAGGAGGGGGGAGAAGGAGCCAGAGAAGAAAATGGCTGAGGCACTGACGAGCAGGGATGGGAAGATCGTGGGGATTTCGAGGGGGGATATGAGGAGGATTTTTTTCGAGGGGTGCGAGGAGTTCGTACGCTGGTCGCACGCTGTTGTTGGGTATGAGTTGACAGGGACGGGGGTGCGCGCTATCTTCGCAGACGGGACAAAGTCAGAGGAGGGGGAGATGCTTGTGGCAGGCGACGGGATACATAGTAAAGTTGCGAAACAGGTATCGGGGGGGCTGTTGAAAGTGTTTGATACAGGCGCGATTGTGATTCATGGACAGACGCCTACGGCTGCTTTTAAGGGGCTAGGGGAGGGGGTGTGGATGCTAAGTGATGAGGGGAATGAGAGGGGGAAAATGTATGTTTTTACGAATGTCAGACCAGTTGAGAGGGATGACCCAAGCGTGCTATTTGGGTGGACGATGATCGCCGAGCCCGGTATCATCGATCCTCCTAAAAACACGGACGACATTATTGGGGAAACCGCCGCAGAGGTCGCCAAACGCGTCACGGCGCACTGGCATCCTGGTCTGCGCCCAATCTTCGACTCCATGGTCGCAAAGGACGCTACCTTCTTGAAGGTAACATGCTCTACCCCTACCGGCGTCCCAGAGTGGGAGAATAAGCCGCGTGTCACTGTTATTGGGGATGCGGCGCATTCGATGACTCCCGCTGGGGGGGTCGGGGCGAATACTGCGATGAGGGATGCGGCGTTGTTGGGGAGGTTGTTAAGGGAGAAAGGAGGGTGGGGGGAGGAGGTGGGGAGGGCGTACGAGGGGGCGATGAGGGAGTTTGCGGGGGAGGCGGTAAGGTTGAGTTATGAGTTGGCGAGAGGGCAGATCGGGATTGTGATTGGTGAGGGGACGAGGACTGTGTGATGGGAGGGAGGTTGAGGTGGGAAGGGAGGCTGAATACGAAGTATATACGGGGTATGCAGGCGCAGTACCAACAAAAATGATGTGTACTTTGACTTTAGGCATCTCAAAATCTGTTCGCACATCAATATCTCTCATATTTTTGCATAAGCTGTGTTCCCTGGCCACTCCTGAACACCCTGAACCCGTCCCACTACAAAATCGCGTTTGCATCGTCGCCCTCACGACTGATTTGTGGAGTCTCCTTTTATAGCGCAACAGAGTTCCTCCATCACAGCTCCACCATTAAACTATTACTATCCCTTATACACATGAAGGGGTCTTACCCAAGCTCTAAGGCCTCACTACCATGCATGAGATCGTCATCAGTCTTGTGGCTGCTGTGGCGTGCACAACTTCATGCATAGTCACCAGGCAAATCCATACCTCGAGTCACAGTAACTAACGATTTTTGGTTAGTGTGAAGCGACCTCCATGTTCTGCGATGTAATCTCGCTAACGTCATCGCTCGGCAAGGCTGTAGTTAATCAGGACTGTGGCTGACGCGAAGCTGAACTGTGCCACGCGTGGTTTTGAGACTCAGCGAGCAAGTAGCATTTGATGTTGGCGCTGACCAAGTGGTCAAGTGGTCAGCGCCAACGTCAAACCATTTTCGTCACTGACCCCCACTTAAGTCAAGCTAGGATCGCAGCTGTACTAGTCTCGGGTAAGTGTGGGTAGTCATCGTGTCAGCTTTGCGTTTGTCCTATCAACTAAGTTTACCGCTACACCAGTCTGGGAGCTTTGAACCGCACCTAGATCAATGAGAATACGTTCGCTGACAATGATACCTTATTGAATGAGAATTTCAGAACAAGAAAGCAAACAATTAATATCACCGTAATAGGGACTGCCAAAGCCTTATATTATAAAGATATCACTAAGGTGTGGGAAAAGCACGATATAAACAAGACACGGGCAGAAGCTGGTTGAGATGGATGTCGTTTACTGCTTTTTAAAGGAGAGATGGTAATGTTACTGCTACTGTAATTCCAAAAGAAACCTATATCGAATAAGTTATAGTCTACGTTTCGTCTACGTTCCGTCATCATTAGGAACGTCGTACTAATTTGAGGCTCGAAACATTTATCTCGACTTTTCACTCACTGCCCTCCTTTAAAAAAAGGCCTTCATTTTAACCATGTCTAATTTTAGAAGTTCAGAGTATTACTTCAATAAAGAGTGCATAATCTCAACGTTTGTAAGTTTCCTTGGTAGGCTTCATACAGAAGCTGGGCTGAGCTGACCGAGATGATCTAAGCTGACCAACCTGAGATGAGTGACTGTGTCAGTCTATCGGTATGCTCGTGTTTGCTGGTGTCTCGGAACAGAATAGAATCGGCAGGGTGAGTTCTGGAGCCAATAGGTTGCACAGACTTCATGGAGGATTTCTAGATAGTGGGATGGAAGGAAAATGAACAGATTAGCTTGCTCTGGCGTGAAGTTGGAGACAAGACCCGTCATCATTGACCAAAACCCAGTCTCTTGGGATGACCTAGAACAGCGCCCAACCAAACCGGTCAACCTACAGGGCCTAAAGCCTGTCTCTGGAAGTCATGTGTCACTTTTCATCCCTTCTCCACTTCCTTTCCTACTTGTGTCTCTCTCTGGGTCATATGTGGCCGTCGTTCATCTATTTTCGATTTCGCAGCATCCTTCCCCACTTCCCTCTAACTTGGTACCGGTGCCACATATCATCGAGTTCCCCAAGATTATATCCATGGAGCTATTCAACTGGGAAAAACATGCCGGGATAACTCTGATTCTGGTCTCTCTAGTCTTGTACACCATCTATGGAGCCATTTATCGACTATTCCTCAGCCCGCTGAGGAATTTCCCAGGCCCAAAGATTGCAGCATTGACATCATGGTAAGAGCTTCTCCTTACTACGTCTTGACAATGTCAAATAATCTTTTAATAGGTATGAGCTCTACTATGATCTTATCCTAGGCGGCAAGTATACCTTTAAGCTCATTGAACTTCATAAACAATACGGGCCTATCATCCGTATAACCCCTTTCGAACTCCACGTATCCGATCCTGAATTCTACGACGAGGTCTACGCAAGCAGCGCTAGCAACCGCAAGAGAAACAAATACCCACTGTTTTATAAATCCTTTGGCGTAGACTACTCCATGTTTGCAACTGTGGACCATGACTTGCACAAATACAGGCGGGCTGCACTCAACCCATTCTTTTCATTACAAAATGTTAGAAAGCTTCAGCCAGTCATCGAAGAACGGGTTACCACAATGATGAAGAGGATTAGAGACTTCAATAAAAGCGAAGATGTAGACTTCAATGAAAGCAAACATGTTCTCAATATCAGTTGGCTCAACGCAGCCTTTACAAGTGGTAAGTTTAAAGAAACTTAGTCCTAATCACCCGTCACCATTATAACAACTATAGATGTTGTCATGCAATACGCCTTTGCCAGATCTGATCATCGACTTGGTAACTAACTGTCACTCAACTCATGTTTACCGTTGTTGATTAAAATTGATAGAGAGGCCTGATTTTGACCGGGCAAATCGCGATGGCGCATTCTTTGGGTCAACGGCTGCAAACTTCATGAAGCATGCCCCTTGGCTTAATGTTGTCTTCCAATCTCTCCCGGATCAGATAACGCGGCTCGCTCATCCGTCCCTCGCTGCATTTTTTGCACAGCGAAGAGTATGTTATTATCTCCCCACCCGACCAAATTTTCTGTATGGTAATGGAAACAGCATATCGTGAAACAGATAAAGGACATCAAGACTGGAGTCAACACGAATAACAGAGGCTTATCACATCCTACTATTTTCCACGAAATTCTCGGCTCGACGCTGCCGGAAGAGGAGAAATCTGTGCGCCGTCTGTCCGATGAAGCTGAAGTCCTTGTCTTGGCTGGCACTCTCACCACTGCCTTGGTCCTCGACCTCAGCACCTTCTACCTGCTACGCAAACCAGAAGCCTTGCGCAGACTGAAGACCGAGTTGGGAACCGCAATGTCTGTCCGTGACAAGGCCAACCCTATTGCCTCCCTAGAGCGCCTACCGTACCTGAATGCTGTCATCAAAGAATCCCTCCGCCTGACCTATGGCGTCGCCGGCAGATTGGCTAGAATGCCTCAGGAACCGCTGCATTTCACCAACGGCTCGACGGGCGAAGAATGGATCATCCCTCCGGGAACACCAGTCGGAATGTCCATCGCGCAGCTCCACCATGACGAGACCAACTTTCCAAACTCTCACGAGTGGATTCCGGAGCGCTGGCTCAATGAGAAAGGGGTTCTCGATCCCAAGCTTGACAAGTACCTGCTCAGCTTCACCCGTGGGAGCCGACGATGTCTCGGCATGCATCTCGGCTATTCGGAGTTGTATCTTGTGCTCAGCGCGATCTGGACGGTGTATGGGAGCCAGGCTGGAGTGACAGAGATGGGGGAGAGGTATGAGGGTGTCAGTTTGGACGGGGATATTGGGGTACTTGCTCTTTTCGAAACGGGTTTGGGAGATGTGGAGCTACATGGGGTTGGCTTTTTGCCTCAGGTAAAACCGGGGAGCCATGGGATCCGACTGATGGTCCTAAATAAGGCGCCTTGTTTGTAATTTGCTTGATTTGCTTAACCGAAAACGATAATTATGAGAAGGAATGCTAATTTGCCGTTTTGTGGGTGCCTGTGACGGGATTTTTTGAGTGAAAAGGTGGATACCCTTTGCGGCACTCCTGGCTATAAACGTGTAATGATGATTGACTAGTACATATTCATGAATAAATATGGTATTTGATATGTAAAGTACGTTCGCACTTGCGGCCCGGCCATGCATTGGAAGTAACCAAACTCTTTTTGGGGATATCTGACTGACCCATTCTTTACTCTTTCCATAGTGACTTTTGCTAATGTCCGTGTAGATCTCCGACCCTAAATGTATAGGCGGCATTTCGGACTCAGCAGGCCGTGCCAGTGCAAGTATAGTATCAAAATTTAGAGGAGAAACCAAGTCTAAATCGGGTGCCAGCTGGCGTATCAATTTTGGTTCGCAAGAAGATTCAAAGAGTCGTGTGATAGTGGCAGAAGTCTCGATTCTGTATCGGTGATGTTTGAGAAAATTAACAAGCGAATTCATCTCGGTCGTTTTGGTAGGTCAATCTGTAAATCCCAAATCATCTGTAGTGTTGTTTATTCTGCGCCGTTTAGGCAGAGGTCCTCGTCGAACTCATCCAAAAAGACGACTTCATCAAGAAGCATCTAAAGCGTATTGCGAGCTTCCTGATCATGCAAAGAATAAGTACCAGGGAAAGTACCTGAGGCTTTGTTGGTTCTGCTGAAGGTATTATTGATAGTTCTACATTAGGAGTCGGAGCTCAGGTCTTGCGAGATCTCAGATGCGCTGGTGCCGTAACCACTGTTACCCGTGGTAGATTGATTCAATCTCTCCTAAATGGCCAGCAGATTCCAGACTAGTACACTTGTTATGATTTTGTTAGTTATTATTATATTATGTTAAATATTACTTCTAGTCTGTGCAGCCAAATCTTACTTTAACCCTCTCTACCCTCGAGCAGTCTCCTAACAAAATCCAAGGCAGTTTTACAGCCCAGAGTTTGCAACCGCGTGAGTAGTATGTGAGGCAATATTGCTCTCTGATTTGCGTTTAAATAGCTCTTAAGTCGTGTTATTCCTACCTTACTAGTAGTAGATCAGCTTCAACCGAATGCTTCAGGCGAGTAGAACCTCTCAGTCGGAAGTGAAGCTATTCAGATTACGTGTTCAATACTATACTATTTTAGGCTTTGTTTACTCACGGAGTGCAACATTCTGACGCTGGCTCAGGATATTGCTCTCCAGACAATATATTACTCCATTCAGAAGCCATTGAAATATCAGTTGGTTGACTGCTCCGGTGATTTTACCGACCGCCCAACTGAGAGAACCACTCACAGAGAACAACTATCGGTGAAAGTTGACGCCGGCCATCCAGGATGTGTGAGAATCCAATACGGGATCCGGGCGAGGGAAAATGGATAAACTTGGGTTTCAATTGGGCGTTCTGAAGATGAGCTAATTAATTTTGATAGTGAATGATGCCAAGCGCTCATGGGAAAGGGATGTAAACTGAGTAACGTCCATCCCTGCATCGAGGGACGCACCCCGTGACGCGACAAATACTGGTACTTCGAATTCAATTGATCCTAAATTTGTGAATCCACTGAAAATTCCAGTATTTTTGTGACAGTCGTGTTGTATAACCACTCCTGAACAGTCCAAGCCCCAGCTACTTTGAAATTTACAATCACGCCGTGGCCGTTAGGCCTAATTGAGGACGGTATTATCCTTCAAATTGATGCCCCAGCTCAGCCACAAAGTGTAAGGAGTTTCTGATACGACGGGTATTATCTTGATACTCTTTGTCCAGGTTGCCAAAGACACCGAGGTATAGAATACGGCAGACTTGACCAATCCCAATAATCATCGGAATCATTTGACCTGTGTCAGAAACGCTGCCAACGTCCTGAATGCCGTTCCATCGAATGGTGAGTTCAGTAGCAATAATAACAGTGCTTGCTATGAGAAGCATTATGATTGATTGGGCTGCCTCAAGTACGACAACTGCACTATTCCTGTCAGTCAAAGTACTTTAAAACGGAATGAGACGCCTACCTTGGTCTTTCGTCATTAGGGCCTTCTGGGATTTGGCCTCCATACAATTCTTGTAAGGTTCTTCGTATCCCTCTCGCCTGCCTCGAAAGTCTGCTCGCGTTCCCAATTCTAACAGCTGCAATCGAAAGTACCCCAATACTGATCAGGAGAACCAAAAAATTGAGAACAACGTTCACAGCCAAAAACCACACTGTATTTAATCGTACTTTTGAGAATAAAAAGCCATACTCTAAACATGCTCCGAAATCCGTATTTCTGATTTTTCCTAACCAGAACCACGCCTGAAAAATCGACACAGCAGTCATGAGTCCAAAGTTCAACACACTATACACCGGCCCATTTCCAACTTTTGGATGTCTACTTGGATCCAGCCTCGCATTGAAACGCGTCAATATTCTCCAACCATATAAGGGAACATAATACAGATATCCCCCAAAACAGAGAAGAAGAACAACGTAGATCTCAACTGGTCGAAGTGTATCCTGAGCTGTTTTTATTATCAGGGCGAGGAATGTGGCGAATACGAAGAGCGCTCTGCTCATGCGCATACTTGGGACTTCATCTCTAACTATCCAGCTAGCGAGGATGGTGCCGAGCCATTGAAGATAGAATCCTACCCGAATCCCGGCTCCGTACATATCAGCATTACCAGAGAAACTGCAAGAGGGCATTTTGGTGTATTCACACTGACAAGGCATGCATAGCAAAAATCAGCGTAGTTATATAAGTGAAGAAAAATGAGTGAATGGGAGGGGTGCGAGGTGGGAAATATGCAGCCTTATGAAGGTTCTTGGTGAGACATTGAGGCTGAGGGCTGTGTTGTAAATCGGCCCGGGCCGCCGTAGTCACGGGACCCAAAAGCCACCGCGTAGGTGGCTGAGGATCAAAGCCTGTAAACCGCCCAAGCCGGGCGTCAAGGCTTCCTGGTGCAGGTGAAGCTGGGCGCCAAGGCTTCCTGGTGTGGGCGTAGCTGGGCGTTTGAGCTGAGCTGTGTGCTCAGCTCATCACCGGTCCCGGGACTCAAGGCCCAACTCAAGGCTTGAGTTGGAACCAGAAGCCGGCCTACAAATAGTACGTAGGCCCACTAGATATTATAGTTTAGTTAATTGATTCAAGTTATACTATTCTGGCTACAGTATTCCACGTTACTGCCCCTATTCCGGCTGTCCTACTCAGTGCAAGCCAAAGCGATACTTTTCTTCAGCTCGGGAACCCCAGCCATATTTGCTGACAATCCCCAACGCACGGGTAATTTTGCAACAAGCTGAACTGGTGCGGTGGATCGAGATGATGGACTGGTTTTATGGCCTCAGGCACAAAGATCGTTGAAGCCTAGCAACATATCAAATCATTATAATCCATACTTCATTAATCATTGTTAATCCTGTCAACGTTTTGCTCTATACAAATGCTATTAAGACATAGAAACCAGAGGGTTTAACGTTAGAGATGTCCTACAGTTAGCGAAATTAGTTTCAGTTTGGACACTCTGTATTTTTTATTTTTAGACCCATATTATTTGACGCTAGAGCTACTATGGCCTAGATATACTGCAGATCCCGGCGTCTCTGCTCTGGTGGGGTTAACTTTGAAAGCAACATGCTGCCTGAGGAATCAGCTGACACATGGGAAATCGGCCCATAGGCTTTCATTGGCAAATTTTGGATGATCAAACTCCATCCGCGAAAGCACGTGCACCCACTCCGACGCTAAATCTATATCGACCCAGTCCCCTAGTAGCCACCGCCAATCCCCGAAATTGCCACGCTCCCCACACACACCTGATCCTCCTCACACACCCTAGCCTTCCGCCACGGCACTTAATCCTCAGCCACCGAACCCCGCTGTGCGAGGTGTGCAGCGCAATCTCCAGCTGGAGACTCAGCACAAGGACCTCGCAGACGACGCCAAGAAGCGTATCCACGCCCTTCAGCAGGGTCGCGAGTCTATCCTGCAGCGACTTGGCAAGCAGTTCACCGTGAGGAGTTCTGCTGCTGCTACCGGCTAACAGCTGCAGGATGAGGTGAGGTTGAATATGATGACTGGTGGGGCAGGGTTGAGGGCCTTTGGAGATGAGATGAGCATGGGAATGGGGATGCAGAAGGGGATGATGGTCCCGCTGATGACTTTTAGATAGGCGATGTGCCTGTTGTTTGCTATTTTAGTGGGTTTTGACGGGTGTTTTTGTAAATATCAGTTACACCGCGCAAGCAGGAGGATTATGTTGTTCTAGGGTGCGAAGTACGATCACGAAAGGTATGAACTGGATGGGGGATGATATACTATCAAACGACGTTCGCTTCATGTTTTATGATGCCACGGTTATTTATTCATATTAATGTTATTTCATATTTGATATGAATGTCTAGGTGGCGCAGAAATTAGTTAACTAATTTAAATAATTTTGAACACAGGTTCATTTATGTTTCTTCTGGATGCATTTCGCTCGCCATTGCTGCCACTCGATCGATCGGTGGTTCGATAATTATGGGCAATGGATAGGCACTCAGTGGACACTTCCGACAACCAAGCGAGGGGGATCCTCGAGCACAATCAAACGACTTCCATTGCCATTACCATCTCCATCCTCGGGGCGTTCCATGAGAAATTAGCCACTACCGGCGTATCCATAAGCGCTACCAACATATTTGGCGCTTGATTTGCAACTTGCTTTTCCATGATTGGACCCGATAATAAATAGTCCAAAAACATTCACTTGGTACGAAAACCGCTTCATCTCATGGCCAATACATGTTCAAGACGATGTGGGTGGATGCGATTAAGTGGCATGAGTCTTGGCGCATTTTGCATTTCTGGTGCCGCTTTTTTACTTGAACCACATAACGAATGATTAACGGGCTCCGAGAACCGTGGTGCAGACACTGACAAGATGGAGACCAACCACTTCGATGTGTGAACCACTGGTACCTTCCCAAGCAAGGATGCCGATGCACACCTCTAGACTAGTTCTAAAGCTAAGCTCCTTACACCCGTTCGGCCCGCAACATGCGATGGCTACGATTATACCTACGGGACTACAGGTAGCGCGACTCGATGATGGCTTTGACCTCTGGGGCTCGTCTCCTTGCTCCGTACATTCTCCCACACTCCTCGTGAGAGCTCTCATTCATTTGACAATAAGTTCAAGGAACCCACGAAATATCACCTCTGTGGGCAGCGCAGAGCAGAGGAAGCCGAAGCGGACCAGGACTGCTACAGATGTATAAGCTTGTTGCTGATGTGACGGTCAGGGTTGTATGTATAGCAGTTGTTAACCACCTTTATTGATCGTGACGGTGTAGGTATTGTCGTGAAACGCTCCATGCGTCCAAATGCAGCAAAAACTTAAATGTGAATGTGCCATTAAATTTAAATCTATGTACTTGTACCGTGAATTCAGCTGCGGTGGGGCTGGCGCCTGAAGTTGCCCCCATGGCTAAGCACGGGCCGCCCGGATCAACTATGGATGCTGATTTCACGTGACACAACGATGCTATAGATTAAATGGAGCATTAGCTCCTGCCTCGTCCATCATCATCATCATCAATAGAATACCGTATCATCGTGTTGCTCCGTTATCAGTACGCTGTGTCTTTGGCTTCTGCCTGCTTCGTTCACCACATGCAAACACTGCATCAAACCCGCCCTTCCGCGCTCTCCGTTTTCTACTTTTGACAGCATCATCGCACGACAACGCTTTGCGCACGAACAAGCAAGCCATGACGACTCGGCTTTCAGCCGTCCGAATTCTCTGTCTCACCCAGCATGGCCTCATCCCAGTTTGTTAAGCAAAAACACACACAAAGGCGGCACATTGAACATCTTTGGCACCCCGGGCCGGGAAGATGCGACCCCACTCCAGAAGGAGATACTCGTCTCAAGGCCGGAGTAAGTTGATAACAATCGCCAATTCCGATACTAATTTCGCCACAACCAAGTAAAACTCATTAGGCTGCCCGTACGATAAATCACAGAACCCTCAGTTGACGCCACCGTCCTCGCTGCACGGTTGGCCCAAATATCCTCTGACAGGCTCGCCAAGTCTGCAGCATCCAAGATCGACTGTCGAACCTCCCGAGAATGCCATGCAGGAGCAGGAGACGATGTGTTACCGAGCTCTGCTTGATGACGGTTACAGGCCCCTGTTTCCCATCAGTCGTCTCCCGAAAGTCTCGGCGAATGCGGAAGCATGTACGTCGAATCCGGAGGACTGGCAGGTGTTCTCCAGGCAGCTGCGCCGCTGGAAAGAATTTCGCAAATGGCAACTAGACAACAGGAAGAAGACGGTCGAGTTCTCCGAATATCTCTGCGAACAGCGGCGCCAGTTTGTGAGGATAGGGGAACATACCGAGGTGCCAGCCCTGCGCAGTTTGGAGCAGGCACTACGCAGACGCTGGAAGGACAAATATGACGACGCGGAAACTTTGTTATCCAGGTACGCCGAAGCCGAAAAGAGCTTGCTGATCGATTGTGGGTTCGAAGAGCCCTTCCAGCTGCAGGCAGACCCAAAGCAGCAGAACCAACGGACGACATTTGTTGAGTATCTAGCCTTCAAATGCTTCTTGCTTGGCCTGCTTGTCAAGTCCGCACAGAAGCTACGAGTGCGGTATGAAAGCACGGAGGTCGAACCTACGCTAGCTCGGGAGGTTGAGAGGGTTGCACGTACTCGTTCACGGCGACGAGCGCAACAGTCACGGCCAAGGCGAAGCATACACAGACCCCGCAGAGCTGGAAATCACTCCTCGTCTAAGCAAAATTACTGGACGACCAAGGCAGAGGCAGAGTATCAACGACACAGGGTTGAGTGGGTTCCGAAATAAGTACGATCGCGGCAGAGCAGACGCCGACGGGCAAGAGTAGGACGAAAGAAAGCCTATAGATGATGCCACAGATGCTGAGGTGGAGCTGCGGGCCGCGAAATACTGGCGGACGGATGAGACCGAGAACATGGTGGTTGGCACGACCGACAACTCACGGCAAACATGAGGCAGGAAATGCAAGCTCCCCATGGCTGTTGATCGAAGCATAACGGGCAGTACCAGTCAAGCTTCTTTTCTCTTCGTATGAGATGTGATTGCGAGTCAGGCCGCGGCGTTGAATCACGTCACCTTGGCCTCAAATTTGCCTTTCAGCAGTTGTAGAGAGCGGCTGCACTAAGATTCAAGGCAAATGCGTCATATGGCAGGGATGGGGAGAAGAGGGCCAAAAACCTAGCAAATGAACTCCTACAAGAGGCGGCCGTATTAGACCCAAGGAAAAACTGCACCCTTTCAACAGTTGCTACAATTTGTGATCCACGACTTAACTTACGAGTTTTCAGGCTTTTATGGTCAGGAAGCAACCAGGAGGCACGACGGACAAGGGCAAAGCGGCAGTTTGAGCATGTCTTTACAAAGCACTCAAAGCGTGAGTATGATATATGATATCAATACTATACGTAGTGAAAAGGAGGCAGAGATTGAAGCTACTATACAGCTAGAACCAGATTCTGACGATGAGCTATTCGTTTCAGCAAGCAGATTAAGCTCAAAGCCAGCACAGCCCACGACCAGGATGAGCACTTGGAACCAAGACTCAGCCGTCACGAACTGGATCTCCAAACTTCCACCTCAATCAGACAAACACTCAGCGACGTTTCTCACCACAGCGAACGAGAAGCTGCACGGATTGGCCACGATAGTTCGGAGCTCGTCGTCGTGGACTTAGTACTCACTCATTATGGCTCGTAGTTAGACAAATAGATTTTTCTTCTCGAGAATTAGTTATCTAAACGTCATAGCAACGCAACCACCCCTCCAATACTTGCACACTATCTAAACACCGACGCTCTTCTTCGTAATCCCACAAGTACTCAAGCACTGCTTCACACCCTTGGCAATACTCGCCGGAATCTTTCCCTTAAATTCATCCACCTGCGCCCCATCCACAGCCTGCCCAAACGACGCACTAACCACATCCTGCCCTAGCGCAAACAGTTCCTCAGCAACCTGCCCCGTACCCGGGTCCTCGGAGTTAAAGCTCGCAACAAACGTCGCGTTCTCGCAACCAGTATTGAACTGCGTGTGCACGCTGCCCTGGTAGAAGACGGTCATTTGATTTGTACCAACATCGTTCTGGATTAGGCGGCGCCCACTCTTTGCCTGACCGGCGGAGTTAAAGACTCCGTTCTCGACGATCATCTCAGTGTGGATGGTGCCTTGGGTGACGACCTGGAGCTCTGTGCCGCGGAGATGGACATGGGGGGTATTAAAGCCGCAGGGACCGAGAAAGCCCACAGCCATAGCACTTTGTGTCCCTACTAATGCGGGGAAGGTTTTGCGGTTGGCGAGGGTAAGATCGCCGCCGAGGCCGCCGCTGCTGCGGTTGATATCGAAGTCGAAGAGGAAATGTGCGTGGTCGGGGAGAAGGTCGATGCGGTCGGCGGCCGTGTCGGCGAGGGCGAGCTGCGCGGGGAGAGAGAGGGTCGAGTAGTCCCATTGGGTGATGGATGTGGCGGTGGTGATGGCTGTGAGGGATAGGATGGTTGCGGCGAGGAGTGAGGTGAGATGCATGTTGGTGATATGAGATAGAAATTAAATGTTGGATCTAGAAAATAAAGAGAAGCGCTGTAGGAAAGCTGAGAAGACTGAGAGACTTAAACATGAAGCTGAGATAATGAAGCAAAAAAACACATTAACGGCGGATAAACAAGAGAGTTATATGCCCACAATCATAGCCGTCGATATACACTGACAACGCCTCAGCCTCCCAGCCCCAATCCATTGCATATCACCCTAGCCCATCATCATCCCAAGTCATCAACCCATCGATGCCACTCCGTAAAACCCAATCTTCCCTTCGCCGTCACCCGCTGACGCGAGCCTTCTCCTAAAAATAACCCCGGCCCTCCGTCCTAATCGCAGCGCCACCAAGCAAGCTCCTTCCTCCCTTGTCCAGATTGTGACGCTCAAACGGTAGTAATGTGCCACGGCGCCTGTGGCTGTGCGAACAACGTCGCGAGTTGGGATGGTCTTGATCCGGGCAGGGTGTTTGTGGATTTGTGTCATTAAAAGGGCCCTCAGGGCAAAAGAAACAGCCGAAGTCACTACTTAGCACCAGCTGCTAGAGGCGTTAGTGCCGGAACTGCTGGGGTAGAGGTTTGCCTATATTGTAGAAGCTCATTAGCTAATTGTCGTTCATTAACTATCTAAAGGCAAGTGTTGCATACTAGGTGTTTGGCTCCATAGCTGCGGAATAGAACTTTAGTACTGTTTGGTTTAGTTTTGTAGTTGACTAATAATACTTTTTGAAACAAAAAAATAAAATAGATGTTAGAGAAGCGTATTCTTAAAAATATACATTCTACTCAAAGATAGGTGCAAATTGCTCATTACCGATTAAAGAATTAAAGCCAACTAAGTTAAGTTAATTCAAAAGAGAGTAAATCAAAGTCTAAGACAGAAACATGCCGCTATAACTTGTTTATCCCTATGTACGACAAAATCCAGCCTTATGTGCCGTCAGCTGAAACCACCCCTTACAATCTGAGAAAATTCCTAAAAGGTCATCTTTCGTAGCACCAAGCACGTTTTCGTATCTGTCTGATTTCAGCGAACCGCAATTTGACCATTGCGCTGAGGGTGTTCACCTATTCTAACGGAACCAAATGTTCGTAGAGGCTCTATCTAAACCCGACGATTAGCAGAGAAGTATAGATGATGTCTTTGGGTAAATCGCTGATATCATGCTTCAAAACACATGTCTGTTACAAAATGACCTCTGACGTACAGTATGAACGAGTTGGCAACTATAGCATTCTATCCTGTCGAGAAATGCGCCACGTCTCCTTTGACGCCATAAATGCATAGAGAAGCGACATCTAATAGCTGAAATACGAATTGGCTAGTATTGAAAGTGATCAAAATGACGACCGTCACCGCCTAAAATCACTCCTTTCCATGTTCCCCCCGACTGCGATAGCCATATGGGAGGGCCTTAGAACAACGTTGTTTACATGGAAGACGACTGCAGGGCGCTGCGTAGGTTCGCATCCCCTCTCGTGTTTGCAGGGCCAGGTGCAGCTCTCCACGCTCGGTGCACAGGATTGGTAACATCGTAAAGTACATTGAGAATGAGAGCATCGAACATGTACCTACCTGTAATAATATGTCTTTATAACTCTAAAAGGAAATGTATTTAAATGCCTTATAAATTCAGACATTCAAAGGCGCTGTTTAGAAGAGTAAAAACCTGTTTTATACCTCGCAAGGAGCAAAACATAGCCCACTGTCCGTGCCATCATGGCACGGGCTTTGACAGGTGTGATTACAGGTTCCGCAGATCTTGGTACATTTCTGGTGTTTGATCATGAGATTCATGTCGGCATCCTTGCCATTACATCTTCCACAAGTGCCTGGACAACGATGACCACAAGCTAGTTTTATTCCACAGGCTGTAGGACACCTGAAAGATGGAGTGTCTACATCTTGAAAGCATGGAACTTCCACAGTGTGGTTGCAACCTGGAACTGCCTTCTGAACGCGGACGTTGCATTTGATGCTGCCAGGATCTTGTGCTTGGTAGCATGGAACTTCATCCTTCAAATGGTTGCATGGAAGGTGTACGTTATCTAACTTCATCATACAAAGACCACAATTCTCCCCACAGGTCTGCTTCTGACAACCGTGATTGCAGGGGGTGTGAAGACGTTGGCAAGGTTGAGGACATTTGAAAACGTCATGCATGGTATCAGAATGACAACGTGTTAGACATTTGTGACCGCACTCAGTTAGACGTCGATCACAAGAGAGTTGACATCCTCCTTCAGGGCTGAGTCTCTCGAAGTCGAATGGCTCGAAGGCTTGCATCACTGTATCCGTGTGTCGAGGGCAACAAAGACCAAAAGCATTCCCAACTGAATCGGTTGCCTCCAGCATACGGATTACCTGCGTCCACATTGATATGTTCGAGTAAGTATCGGTATTCCCAATCAGATACATGCCATGTTGGGCCCGGCTAAGTAGGACATTGATGCGATTTGTCGTCCTGAGAAATCCCACTTTCTTCTCCTTATTACTTCGTACTAGTGAGATGATTATGATCTTGCTTTCCTCGCCTTGAAAATTGTCCACGGTCGCGATGCGAAGAAATTCGCTTAGTCTCTTTTTTTTTAAACTCTTTCGTTTATTTCTTGTGCTTGTCCGATCCTCTTCGGTGGCGGCTGTTTCTTCTTTGAACCCATCTCTTGCAAGCGTTTCTTCATCCCGATCACTTAGGACTATCTGAAAATCGCTCTGCATCTTTTTCCGTAACTTCTGTAATTGTCCTGTGTATGGTGTTAACACTGCAATGTCGCTGCTACTGTATACACCCTGCCGAACGATATGCCGAACGAGAGCATGTGTCATATCCACCTCCCAGTCGTTACTTCGCGACTTTTGATGCCGATCAGCATCAGGCACTTCCTCCAAGTTCTTGTGATCAAGCCAAAATACATTTTTTCTCATTCCTACGACGTCGGGCAAGTTCTTTGTCGTCTTGTGGTCGATCAAGCGCGGGTAGATGGTGTTCCGAATCAAGGTTGAGATCTCGGGGCGCATTCGCCGTTGAACATTCAATTGGGCTACATGAAATGAAGGTCTGCCTGGCTCCCCCACCGAAAGGCGTTCAAACTGGCTGCGGTCAAGTTGGTAAGGAGTTCCTTGTCTGCTTTCAAGTGATAGCCCGTAATTGTTGATCTGTGGACGAAGTTGTTCATGGTCTCCAATCTGAATAAGATGCTCGACACTGGGAAGCAAGCCTGATATTATATGAGGCTCCATGACTTCCCCAGCTTCTTCCCATATGAATACTTTACAATGTTTAAAAACGGAAATTCTCTTGGCTAATCCTGTTGAAGTGACCCCGATGACATCCGCAGTTTGGAGAACTCTTCTGTCCACTTCGTCATGTATATTTTCTAGTTGTTTCTGAATATTATGATTGCCTTTCACGAGCTCGAACAATTCGTCGGTTTTATTTTCGTGGATTTGTTGTACCCAGAGTTCCACTAGCCGGCGCCTTTCAAGCGTCGAGAGACCATGAACATTTCGGTTCGCTTTATGGATAAAATCCTGAACAGTGGTGATTGTCTCGTCCAAAACATTGCTTTCGTCAAGGGCCTTGCCTTTCGCCCCTTGGTTCCAGATCTCAAACGGCTCTTTACCCACTGTCTTGAACCCGTCCTCGTCGAATCGGGAAAATTGTGAGAAGATACCTGGATATCTCCGCTGTAGGTGTTTCCTGAGATTGGACCAGTCAGGTCTTTTTTGCGTGGCATGCAACAAGCCCAGGACTGAGGTAATAAGCCGCCCGTTATTCTCGAGCTGTTCGTACGATTTGGCAACTAAATAGCGTTCAGATTTTGTTTTCGCCTCGCCTTGGGACACGAGGCGTAGATTCTTTCCCTCTAAAATCTTTGACTTGCTTTGGCCGCCAATTCGAATAATATTGTTAATGCCGATCTCGATGAGATGCTCTAGAAACTGATCCAATGCGTGATTTGTGTAGCAGCTGCACAAAGTTAGTCAATAATTCCGTGAAACGAAATTGTGAGCTCACACGACAACCACGGGTCCCAAATCTGCCTTCTCCTTACAAGCTAAGAGAACACTCATTATTTGGACGCCAAGGTAAGACTTACCTGTCCCTGGCGGTCCCTGAATAAAAGTGAACTCGCGGGTTAGGGCCGCCATAAGTGCAAGACACTGCCCACGATCAAGTGATGTTCGTGCCTCAAGCTCATCAGCTCTAGCAACATCATCGATTGAAACTCCGGGGTCGAAATTTAGCTGATCACCATCCGCTTTTAGTATAGAATCCAATGGAAAGTGAAAATTTTTACCCCGGGCGTAAAGTGGTGGGGGAATATCTAGAGGCTTTGCGGATATAGTATGGCGGTCTGGTAGAATCCATTGACGGAATGGTAAGCTGCCGAAGCGATGCATGTTTTGAAGGTTCTCCAAAATAGGGAGGAATGTAGCGAGCAAAATCCCTGGGAACTCAATCAAAGCCCCTTGTGTACTCTGACAGCTCAATTGGATCAGCAGTTCCAGGTCTCCCTGATTGCGGGTGGCAAGTTTAGTGACAATGGTTGAGATATGATCCTGGGAACTGAGACTATGAGATGCCTTGGGATCGGTGCATTTCTCACTGACTGTGAGAAATAAGAGGGAACTTTTGTTATTGAGGAATGAGACAAAGCACAGCAAAGAACCTTCTTCGAGGCGTTTTGAGTCTTCCCACCACTTGCGCCTATCAGTTGCAGACTTCTTCCGAAGGGCATGGGGTTGGCTAAAAGACACGTGAGCTTCGATACCTCGGTTTCGCTTGAAGAAAACGTAGCTAATATAAGCCTTGGTATAAGGGTACGCTCGTATATCTCCGAGGCTCAGCTTCGACTTGTCAAGTAAATTGGGGTCATCAGCGATGGTGTTTATCAACCCCCCAAGAGCCTTTTTCAACTCCCCGAAGATGTCGTGGCGAAGCAGGCGAAACTGTGTATCAAGGTGACGTGCCACAGGGTCCTTGAGGAAATGCGGTTGATGCGGTTTATCGGGATCTGTGCTGGGCAGAAATTCCGGAAGACCGCTTTTAATCTCATCTGTTGTAGGAAGAATCTTGACCTTTGTGATATCCCAGTTGTCATTATCGTGGTGCCCTCCTGGCGCTGTGATTTGTCGATATGTCGACTTGACCACAGTAGTTGAGACCCCGTCGACATTGGGCGTCTCCATGTCCGCAAGAAGGCCATTCGCACGTGCTATGATGGCCCGAATCTCACTAGTCTGGTTGACTATTACCTGAAACGCCGCAGACTTGTTGTCAATGCCCGTTGCTTCTGTGAGGTTCTGTAATGAGTTGATGAGATCTGGAAGCTCTTCGTGGAAGGCAACGCGTTGTTCCCTCTTCAGAATCTCTCGGAGAGAAATTAGCATCGTGATAAGTGTCGTTTCCACCAAGGTTCTCGAGACATTAGATTCGCAGTACGCGTTGTCCAAATTGGCGCAAAGACGCCGAAAAAAAGGAACTGCTCTGGTCCCATTGCTGCCACTGATAAAGTTATACAAGCCTCCAACGAAAGTATTCACAGATAAACAGTCTAACATGGCTGGATGTGTGATTACTGAAAGAAAGGGTTGTGCAAGTGCAAGAAAGGTACTGCGTCCAATGGTATGTGATACCATGATCAGGAGTGCCTTAATATGTTCACGGCCATAGTTTTCTTTTGCTTCAAGGTCTCGCGGAAGCATCTGTTTCCAGTCTCGACCCCCTTCGTTCAAGATGGTGAGAGCACCGTTCCATAAGAGTTCAATTGTTCTGGTGTCATTTGGCGTTGGAGGCTTCTTGACGAGTCTCTTCCACGAGTTGTAGTACTTCCTGTCGCGTTGTTGCTGCGGTGTATCTGCCAATCTTACGTTGGGATGTTTGTTAGGGCTCGATATATTGTGAGAATAGGCACAGTTATCGCCATATTGGTAACGCTCTCCCTGCTCGATGAGTCGGGATCCAATTTGCTGGACATTGCCGCCTCTACCGGCCCCGTTCCATCCACCCCCTCCTCTGTTCCCTCTATTTCCTCCGCCACCTCCCCCTCCTCTCCAGTCTCTACCACCACGCCCTCTATCTCCCCCACTTCCGCCAGATCGACCTTCCAAACTCAAACCTCGCCATCTCACCCCCGGCGTTGCCATTACTGTAAAGTACGCCTTTCCAATTGAAAATGATTCAAGCCTTGTGAAAGCAGATAAATAAATGGGACTGAAGAAATAGAGGTCGGAAAAGAGGAAGAGGTAGTTTGATTTGCTGTACCAGGTAAGACAGAATTCTTTTACCGGTCAAACTGCATATCGGACATCGCTTCAATTATTTACTGTCTTTGATTTTGGTTGTGGTATGTGCGTATAATTCAGGCCTAGACCATTTAATAGGCTTACTATCTTGATGACATATGGGACACGGTACTCTCAAGTTCACTGAGCTCGTCGCTAGGAACTGGGTGGAGCATCGATACGAGGAATATGTGGAGAGGCGCAGTTGGTATTTTATTATTGCCTGAAACATGTTTTCACGTTGAGGTATGAAGTTAACGTTGCCTATCAGCTTGGACTGGGGGATAGGGCATCAAGCACTGGTGCGGTTATGTCCGGGCATCACGGCATGCGTATACTGTTGCGGAGAGCCTTGCTGATCACCAACTGGGCATTGTACGCCTTGTACTTCCAAGCCAACCTTGTTATACCACCCTCCACAGCTCACACGTAACAGAAGAATGGTGACTCACACTTGAGTGTTAGTAGGTGATTTGATATGCGTGGCTGAAAATATTAACTACATACAATCTTCCTCTATAGGTATTTCTACATCAATAATACATGTGTGTGTGCCCTGTGTTGCCGCATGTTCCACATCGCCGTTCCCTTCCTTTGGTCCCTGTTGCACAATCAGCCCGCTTATGACTGTAGAAAACTATTAGCCTGAGATTGCGCCCCTTATTATTCATTCATCTGCGCCGGTTCTACTCTTAGTAAAATGGAGCGCAATATCCTATGAGATTGTGCTCGAGAAAGCCAGTTTCGTGCGATGACTGTAGGACATTTGGTGTTACCTTCGTGCGGTTAAGTGCAACTTGAATATTCCGTCAGGGACAGGAGCGATGTCACTTTTCGGTATAAATATTATAAAGAGCTGGGGCCATTTTCATATAACTGTGGCTTGGTATAACCTTATACTTCGGGTTCAACTTTTATCTACCCGCAATGCCCCGTTTTGCGCTGGCCGAAATCATTCCCGCCGTCCGAAATCAGCTTGCGGAAGTGGCCTCGACCTAGAACGTGTAAGAGACATCCCTACTAAGCGAGACCCCCTGTAAGCCGATATCGAATTCCTATACTTCTGACTAAAAATTTCATATTTCAGCACAGAACGAACTTTATACATCTTGCACGTCCAGATCTAATCTAGAGCTTCTGGTATATCATATACATTTGTCGGCTTATGTATAGCTAGTGGTAGAGCAAAATGGTCGCATTTTAAGTTTGTTGTACCATTGATCAATTTTCTCCTGGTCTTACTGTCCCATGCTTTTACTATACCTCAACGATAGCTTCATATCTTCAAACTCAAATAATGCCTTGATCACTTACTCTAATTGATATGAGTGGCTTTTCTTTATTTTTACCCTAATATTACATTCAATTACAGGGAAGGATTGACAGGATGACAGAATTCCCACTTCGTTTTTGCGGAGCCAAGCGCGAAGTCCACTAATTTTAAAGTGGCTTAGTTCATAGATTGGGAAATGTCATCGGTTTCTGATCACCTGTTAGTAAGCGCTGACAAAGTGACACACGGTCCAGCGCTGGGCCAAAAATGAGGCTGAGCAGCAACCAGCCCCGTAATCTTCTTCGAGAACCTTTTAAATAAATCTCTTCGAGGGCCCCCTCTCTTCGAAACTTTTGACGATACTATCATTTATTGACTCGACTCTCCCATTATGTCTCAGTTATCTCAGCAGGCGTATGATGAAAAAAAAAACCTTAATCCTTTCGCCTCCAAAAATCCACCTTGTTTTGGGGGAAGTTCGTGCGGCGAACAACACGATTTTGGCTGGGATTGGATTTCCGAATCTAATCTAGAGCCCTTAGTTTTCTTGAAGATTTGTTGCGAGATCCTCTGTTGCGCAGCGGCATTCAGTGAAGACAATCAGGGCGCTTTTGTTCCCACGAATACAACAAAAATCAGCTGCAACGGGCAGGTCCACGACATTAAATGGCAAGAGTTCCAGATGATGGTCTTTAACAATCCAGCACCAGAAAATGCACTTCAAGCAACGCTCGGCAGCGTCTGCGAAAGGATGTATTCCAATACTGAAAACAGGAGCAGCCGTTTAGTATATGGCAAGGACAGCTTGCGGTCGATAAAAGTTCTATCACGTCGCGACATACTAAACGCATTCAAATCTTTGAGGGGAAAAGGTCTTGATAGAATTAGCAGCGGGATCAAGTCTATTATTAGAGTCCAGGATTTTGCAGAGGAGAGGGAAGAGTGGAAAATTGAGAGAAGAAAACCACTTGCTGCCCTATGGTCCGCGAACGAGTTTTGAAAAGAGCGGGGTGAATTGTACTGAGCGCAGAGGGAAGAAAGCTTTACAAAGGGGTCCAGTTCATCGATGATACGGCAGAGGTTGAAGGAGTTAGGAGGGGTTTCAGGAGGGGGGTCGTATGTCTGTCGTCTTCTCAGTTATGGGCTCAAGTATATAGTCTATCTAATCGAACAGTCTCTTCTGTTCGATCTATTTTACTGCCTATGGTTCATATGATGGAAGCGTCGAACTCATTTATAACGCCAATCCCGTCGAACAACACCCACAAATCTAGCGGCTCCCATGCATATGGACGGCAAATCCACTCTTTGACGAGCCAATCAATCGAATCAGTCTAAGAATAGAATACCACGTGATGGGTCTTGGGGAACAGGACACGCTGGCAACACCGCCAGATCGTGCAAGCCGAGGAATTATGAGGAACGACTCATCATAGCGATCGTGCAAATGGACCCAGCAACGTTTGCCCTTGATAATTTTGGACACTCTTAGGAGCACACATACAAAGCCCTTTCTGAACTCTGTGGTATTCCTGCGTCCACGTTGCCATCGTAAAAATGGACGTATGCCAATCCAACAACGAGCAACTAACCAAAAGTATCTTAGCCCTCAGGAGGAGAAAGCACCCGTCTCTTACGTCCTTCAAATGTCCCAGAAATGGTTATCCGTTACCTGTCAAGTTCTTGAGGGACCTGGCGCTGGTTATAGTACGTCAGCGCAGTACGTCAGCGCAGTTCGATTTTTCGGATTCCTGCCGCTGATCGTGATGATATTCGTCTGCCTGGAAAGAACTGGCCACAAGCCTTCTACAAACGCCACCCAGAGCTCAAAACTATGCGAATGCAAGCGATGGATTGGCAGAGACACGACCATCATATATACGAGAAGGTAGTAGAATGGTTCTCAGCAATTCTCTTGGATGAAAACATGTTGCTCTTTGAGCAGAATAACGAGAAAAGCACTCGTTCACCAATCAAGGCCACTGTTGTAGGCACTGCCAAAGTCCTAAGTTAGGAGGACATCTTACAGTAGCACCCGAAACCGCCTTTCCCAAACACACTCTTATAAAATACTGTGCCCCATTATTACTAGCGCAAGTCTTTACCGCTTTCAGTAAAGCGCTGTGCAGGGATAATGCTCCGATGTACCTTTTCCAATCCCGCTCCAGACTCCTGGCATCATCCATTTTGATCATCACTCCTGTCTAACGAGAGCACCCATGAAAGCTTTTACCGCCAGAAGGTAACCGCTCCCTAAAATGGCACCGAACCTCCCAGAGTCATCGCACCAGATGATTCGTGATATGATCAAAGGCTGACGTGCACAGGGATAGACTGAAGGGTCGTTTCCAGAGTTCCAGATTGAAGCATTGCATTTCCACGATCTGGCTCTCGCTTATTTAGCCAATGATATACGGCGTTCGTTCGAATGTGTAACTGAGTTACACATTTGAACGCAGTACATTGTAAAATAAATGCACTCTGTTTAGCCCATGTGGCTCGAGAAATCTCGACCTTGAACGGAAAGAGTAATCTCAGGCTACAGTGACAGATATACATGATTTATACCACTTCCTTCAGAGTAGTGAGCGACCTCTTTGTTTGGCCGAAGCCGATATCCACCGCCGAGGCTCGGCGCCAGCACGAGCAGAAGGCTGAGGATCTACTCGCAAATCTGCTGAAGCAGTT
>JPKC01000605.1:0-11614 GCA_000750925.1 Pseudogymnoascus sp. VKM F-4518 (FW-2643) | reverse complement strand
GGTGGCGGGGGGAGGGAAGATTGGGGGGGAAGGGCAAGGGGAGGGAAGGGGAAAGGGGGATGGATTGAGCGATGAAGGGGGTGAAGGTGGCAATTAAGCTGCAGAAGAGATTGATCGTGTGTTGATGAGGAGGTTGTTGGTGATGAGAGTGGAATCGAGTCTTTTTAGAGTGTAGTCGAGTGTAGTCGTTATAGCGTTGATTCCTCTAGTGTCTCCGGGACCCTGCACTCGACTCGACTCGACTGGATAATCTGAGGTTCTACAATCCGCACTACAATCTGTACTCCACACTCTACTGTATGCTCGACTATCTCGACTACTGTAGTATCTCGACTATCACCACTAACACCACTTACTATGTACATTCGACTCTATCGACTCCTGACGATCAACACTGTCGTCTGCTCTGTATACCCAACTCGACTATCAATGCACGTCTAGACTCGACTCGACTCGACTCTCACAATCTCCATCTACACTTCACACTATTCACACATATAATACATATCCTTTGTACACATGTCGTCTCTATACACACCACCACACGGCACTCGGCCTCACTGCCGAGCCGTGTCACACTACTCCAACTCGAGTCTTATCGTCCTGCATTGCCAAGCCAGCCAAGCCATCCAAATCAAGCCCACGACAAATTTTACTTCCTTTACACCTTCCCCATGACGTCACGTCCCATTAGCCACACCCGATTCGCCTCATCTCGCTCTATTTCTCCCCCTCCCTCCCTCCCATCCCTCCCGGATCCCTCACTCTCGCAACCACCAAATCAAACCCATGACGTCACGACCAACAAGCCACACACCGCACCGCACATGCATCTATACCACATCCATCCCCCTCCATTCCCAAATGATCACACCACTAATCCAAATGAAGCATCGACCCTCGCGTCTTGTTCCCTACTAGTCTCGTCCTCTCGTCTTCAATTCCTTCCACACTAACCCTAATGGATCGATGCACGCCTCACAACTGCCCCCACAACCCCTAAAGCGGACAGCGCTGGTTCGTCCACGCCGGTACGCTAGACGCCATTAGGACGCGAACGGGGATGCTGGGGGAGTTTGTGAGGGCAGACCGGGGATGCGGGGTCTCCACTCAGTGAGCCCTGGATCGCTTGGGTCGCTTGGATCGCTTGGACTTCCTGGCATGGCAAAGTCTTGATTTGGTGTGATCTTGGTCTGATCTTGGTCTGATCTTGGTCTGATCTTGGTGCGTTCTTTCCCTTTCCCTTTCTTGATTGTTTGTCTGCACGAGTAAGGGAAAGCGTGCGGGTCATGAGGATGTATACGTATACGAGTTATACGACTGCATACGACTTGATGTATGGCAGTATGGTACCTCCATCCACTACCATTCTCCAACTCTACGCTATGTACCTACCCACCTCAGTCTGGGGATCCTGGAGTCCCCAGAGGGAAAGAGTGATGTCTTCTACCCTCCTCCACTCTTTCCCCTTCCCTTCCCTCCCTCCCCCAATTATTTCCCCAATTGCCCCCCGGGATGCCCTATTACAGGTTTATTCCTTACCATACCCCCCTCCCGCCTCCCTCTCTCTCTCCACACCCCCTCCCCTGCCTCCTATCCCTTACCTCTCCTTCCTCCCTTGCACATCTGATCCCCTCCCGCCTCCCTCTCTCTCTCCACACCCCCTCCCCTGCCTCCTATCCCTTACCTCTCCTTCCTCCTCCACACCTCCAATCACGTTCCTGGATGACTACAAGACAATACTATTATAGTACTATAGCAGTCCTTCGATCTACACAAAGTCACCGGTCGCTACCAATGACTGCCGATACTCCACCTAGCATCTCCCATCTCACCCCATTTCCCCACCATCAACCCCCGTCAAGGATTCCCTCGATGATGTCAAAGGTACCAGCAGGCGTAAGAGACTCCCCCTCGACTTCTCCATCGAAAAACTGGAGATCGGATTGTCAACATATAACTTAGTGGAACCCCGCACTGCTAAGCAGTTTTACCTCTTTTTTTTCTCTATAACTTTCCCTCCTTTGATAAAACTGCTTGAGCATATATACATACATACATACACACTGTGGTTCCCCTCATTCCTACCTTTCTCATATTTCAACAAATATCCTCCTAATCCGCATGCCAACCATGGCGGGCCCCAACATGGACGACCCCACCCCCAACCCCAACCACAGCCTCGCCACCATCCCCCTCGACCGCGACGAGATCAACATCCCCACACGCATCAAAACCGGCGAGCCCTCCTCCAGCTCCTCCCCCATCGAGCGCTCCATCTCGCGCCGCGACTCCTCCGTCAGCACCCCCGACAAAAACGAGGATGAGGACGAGAGGCTCAAAGGCATCAGCGACGAGGCCGAGCGCACGCGCCGCAAGCTGAACCTCAAGCTCGCCAACCCGCTTGGCAACTTCGGCCTCGAGAAGGTCGCCGATATGGGCGAGCAGTACTGTCGCGAGTTTGCGCTGGGCGGGCCGGAGGATATCCGCGCCTTTAGGCTTGGGGCAATGGTCGCCAAGGACCCGAATAGGTTCCGCGAGATTGAGGGACTGACCGAGGATGAGATTAAGGTGTTCTCTGATGAGCTGGAGCACAAGTGGAGACAGCCCAAGAAGCTGTATCTCGTGATTCTGCTGTGTTCGCTGTGTGCGGCCGTGCAGGGAATGGGTGAGTTTTCTTCTTTTTCGGTTATGAGAATTATCATGAGATCACGCGACTAACCCCCCTCAGACGAAACGGTCGTCAACGGCGCCCAAATCTTCTACAAACAGCACTTCGGCATCGGCGACAAAGACCCCCGCTCCACCTGGCTCGTCGGCCTCCTCAACTCCGGCCCCTACCTCTGCTGCGCCTTCATCGGCTGCTGGCTCACGATCCCCTTCAACAACTGGTTCGGCCGGCGCGGTACCATCTTCCTCACCTGCTTCTTCTCCGCCACCGCCTGCTTCTGGCAAGCCTTCGCCAACACCTGGTGGCACATGTTCATCGCGCGCTTCTTCCTCGGCTTCGGCATCGGCCCCAAGTCCGCCACCGTCCCCATCTACGCCGCTGAGACCGCCCCGCCCCCTATCCGCGGCGCCCTCATCATGTGCTGGCAGATGTTCACGGCCTTTGGCATCTTCGTCGGATACGCCGCTGACCTCATGTTCTACGAAGTCCGCGACCCCGCGGGCGTCACGGGCATGAATTGGCGCCTCATGATGGCCTCTGCTATGGTCCCCGCCGTCGTGGTCTGCTGCTTCGTCTTCATGTGCCCCGAGTCCCCGCGCTGGTACATCAGCCAGGGCCGGCACCACCAGGCCTGGACCGCCATCCAGACGCTGCGCTTCAACAAAGTCCAAGCGGCGCGGGACCTGTTCTACATCCAGTTCCTCGTCGGCGCCGAGCTCGAGACCGCCAAGATGGGCAATAAAGCCAAGGAACTCGTAACCGTCCCGCGCAACCGCCGCGCCATGCAGGCCTCCGAGTTGGTAATGTTCATGCAGCAGTTCTGCGGCGTCAACATCATCGCCTACTACTCCTCGGAGATCTTCATCGAAGCCAACCTCTCCGAACTCTCCGCTCTGGGAGCCTCAATGGGTTTCGGCGCTATCAACTTCTTCTTCGCCCTCCCCGCCTTCTACACCATCGACACCTTCGGTCGACGCAATCTCCTCCTCACCACATTCCCCTTAATGGCTCTCGCGCTCTTCTTCACGGGCTTCTCGTTCCTCATCCCCGAGACGTCTACTGCGCGCATTGCCTGCATCGCGCTCGGGATTTACATCTTCGGCATGGTGTACTCCCCCGGCGAGGGGCCCGTGCCGTTCACATACTCCGCTGAGGCGTATCCGCTGTACATCCGCTCCCAGGGTATGTCCCTCGCGACCGCCACAACCTGGTTCTTCAACTTCGTCCTCTCCATCACCTGGCCTTCTCTCCTCGAGGCGTTCGGGCCGACGGGGGCATTCTGCTGGTACGCGGCGTGGAACGTGGTTGGGTTCTTCGGGGTGCTTTTCTTGGTTCCTGAGACGAAGGGGAAGACGCTGGAGGAGCTGGATGTGGTATTTGGTGTCTCGAGTCGCAGTTTTGCCTTGTATGGGTTGAAGCAGCTGGGGTACTTTTTGAAGGGGGGGAAGCTGAATAGGAGGCTGGAGAGGCCGGGGGAGCCGGTGGGGGAGCCGGAGTATGATGAGAAGACTTTTCAGAGGGAGGTGGAGGTGGTGGAGGATAGGAGGGTTTAGATGGGGGGGATGGAAAGGGGATAGAAAAGATTTGAGAAAAGATATAAGAAAAAAGACTAGAGATAGAGGGGGGAGGAGGGGCGTTGGGATTGGATGGGTTGGGATCTGGATATTTTTTGGATTGGATTGGAGTGGAATCTTGTATTCTATAGCCTATACTTGATACCCCCAAATTTAACGATTTAACATATAAACTTTACCTTTCTTCCACCTTTGATATTTTTCCGTGCTGCCCCTTTTATTTCATCTCCGTCCTTCCCCGGCCCCGTCCCCCCACGCAAATACCAAACCTATAATTATCCCAACCGGCCAACGAAGGAGCAAACCCTCTCCAAAGATATAAATGACAATGCACAGGTCGACATACCTGCCATTGTCTTGCAGATGCACAGATGACATCTTGAGACGGCGTCGCAGACACTCAAACGACCCCTGACAAGGTCTCTGAATCTACTGCAGGCATAGTCGTACCGAGGGAACAGATCCCAAACCAGAAGTCGTAATTGTCGTCGTCGTCGTTGCGTAAAAGCTAAAATAAACACACCAAAAAAAAATATCAAAAGACATACAACAGGGGGTATTCGCTGGTGGTCACCCACCCAACTATTAATCCACCGATCTCAAGCTTTCAGTGGATAAATACTCAGGACGGTGCTTTCTGGACCAGCGGGTGAGTGTCGCTGCCCTCAAGTTTTTGATGCACTGCGACTTTGGATGGCCATGGATAATCCGGTACCTAGGTGAGTGAAGGTGGGCGTGGGTGAGCGAGGGTGTGACCGCTGTTTAAAAGTCTTCAATTCGGAGAGAGCGAAGCAGCAGCACATGCATAATTCTTCTCGGCACATTTTGTGTCCTCGTTATCCTTGTGTTGCCTACTTCGATTTAATATGGGACAAAAAATGAATATAACTTGAGGTGGCCAACAAAGTGATATTGATACAGCAGAGCAGACTTATCAACTATGCGACAATTTTCTACCATCACATCAATATCCATACTAACCCACGATAATGTCGACAGATGTCGACAGAAGTAGTCTGTGTCCTCAGCTATCACTAGCTATATATTAATTATCCTCATCCTCACCATTATCAGAGCAATCAATCAAGTCACAAGTCAAGCTCTGACACAACCTCGCCCTTTGACAAAGAAATTCGCTCCAGCTCGTGGAATGCCAACTTGCGAATAAACTCATTCGAGCTCTTTAGCCACGATCCCAGTAGCGACTTAATCTCCGCGCTTCTCTTTGACTTGTCTAGATTCCTAACCCGTTGCATAATGTTGTGCGCCAACTGCACCTTTATGCACCCTAATGCGGTGTTATGATCGTTCTGCGCGGCCTTCCCAAGACCAAGCAAGATGGTTATCTGATCGTGAGGTGGGACAGATCTGACAGCGATAGCAAGATAGTCGAAATCATCCGTAATAAAGATGGATTGCGCACACTGCTCAGCTAGACTATCGATGTACAGCTGCTCCGCTGCCGGCAACGCTCTTATAAGATAGCACTGGAGTCTCCAGATGGAAGGCAGGACTGGCGGGTTTCTGGAGGAGCTGCTCAACCAGGATTCGGTGTGCAGGCTTTCCACATCAGCGATGATTCTCTCTAGGGGTTGTCTGCGGCTGAGCCTGATTCTTTCCACACCGGAAGCAGAAGTGGAGAATATATAGGTCAAATCGTTATTAAATAACAGATAGCCAAACGCAAACTCAAATGGTTTTATAGATACGACTGGGGAGTCTCCAAGATAGTAGCGGGGATTCCTAACGGCGATTGCAACGCGCTGGCAGTATTCGTCTTCGACATCGTCGTTTGTAACCTCACCGAAGTCATAAGACCGGCTAATCTTCCCCATTTGTATGATGGTCCCAAGCCCTTCAAATGCAGACTCGTAACTTTTATGAGTTTGGAGGTAATAAATCCAATGCTCTCCAGCATTCGTCTGCTTCCATAACGGGTCTTTGGCGCTCAGCTTCTCATTGATGTCTCCAAGATTATCGCAGTAAAGATAGCGCATCGTCAATGCACGGTGGCGCTTGAGGAAGCCCTTTGGGATATTGTTGGTCCACTTTGATAACAGTTTGTCTGCGAATTTATTGTCAAACGGACCAAAATCAGTAACCCCCACATCTTCTGGTTGTACGTTGATTCTACCAAGAAATATTCGCATCCAGCGATCATGCTGCCTTGTGGATTCGCGAAGGATTGTAAATAGAACGTCGTGAACATAAGCTTCATGTAATTCGTAAGGGATCCTATGTCCTTCAATGAGAAAGAGATCGAGTAGTGGCCGATCGTTGCTGCATTCAGGAGGAGCGCCGCAATTCTCCGCCGCAAGCCATTCCTCTTCTGAAGCCGTATACCTCTCATTGGGGCCCGCTGCCGCAGCAGAAAACGAAACCAGAGTCTTATATAGCATCGATCGTAGTTCTACATCCAGTTTCGAACTCTTTTGAAGTAGCCTTATAACTGACCTCAAAGCTGCATGTTTCACGTCAATGTGGTTGCTTTTAAAAAAAAGTGACCTCAGCATGTCCACAGAGACCTCGCTCGAGACCAAGTCACCCCTCTCGAGTAACTCAACGAGCAGTTTTATCGTTGTTACTTTAGCATATTCCTGTGTTGGTGGCGTAGGGTCTTCGCCAGTTGCTAGAGTATCTAGTTTCTTGGTTTTGCGGCTCTCCTCTTGAATATTTAGGAAATTGAGAATGAAATGCGCAAAATTTTCTAGCATTTCCCTGAAATCGTCGGGGCTCAATCTATTGCATAGTCTTGCAGAGATGACTGTTCGGTGCCATGAGGAAGAGTATGGCATTTCTTTAATTATCCTCAGTCCCAGGGACGAAGCAAGATGAGGCTGATCTGTGCGCGAAAGAATTGCAATAATTCGAAACGTGGCAGATTCAAGAATATGGTCGACAGAGTCCTTGTCCGACATTTCTATGAGCTTATCGAGCATCGAATTTGCCAACTGTTGTAATAACAGGGCTGGTATAATTGTGCTTAACTTTTCAAGAGCGACTATTGCGTAGTCAATGTAATCGCCAGCTTTGGCAGCCTCGGAAAGAAATTCGTAGTCTAAGTACATTGCTGGATATCGGGGATGGCGCATTCCAACGGGAAATGGCTTCGACAGTAGCCGGCTATTTCCAGCTGCAAATGCATCTACATACAGCATGGCGGACGCAACTAGGGCATCTCTGTTGGCTAGCGGAAGCTGGCGTATCTTGTCATTCCATACCTCCCAGATACTATCTCGTCGTTTAGATTGATTCAATCGGGGCAATAGAGACCGATTCTGTGGCATCATAAACGTATGGGACCTCCATTGAGCGGGACCTACATGTTCCATAGCGGTAAACCGGCTCAAGAGTAGGTTTGCGGTGAATCCTAAGTTCTTGCTTTCAGTGGTTATGTTGCTACTGCTGTCACTATCAGTCCGAGGATCCCACTCTATTGGCGTCAGGTCAGCCGTGTGCATCTCAGAAGCAGGTAAGGATGGCGGAACACGAGGTTTCACGGCTTCTTTCATCCAGTCAACTTCAGCAATCGACGCAATGTGCTTCAGAATTGACTTGACCATCTCAACATACCCAGCAGCTAGAGGAACGACGTGAGTATAGTGGCCCCACACGCGCTCGATCCTGTTCAAAGCGCTAGTCGCTGGCTTTTGACCGACATATGCCTGTATTGCAATTTGCAAGCTATCGACAAATGGTCCAATTGCGTCTGTATCGGGAGGAACGGCTGTAAAAGCCTCTTTAGCATCACAAAACACGACCTTTTCTACGCGCTCGGCTACGAATGGTGCAGTCTCGGGATGTGCAAGTGCCTGTCTCATCCACTCTTCCGACGGCAAAAGACACTGAATTGGCAGACCCTTAGGCCAACCCTCGTCCAGAGTAGCAACAAGTTCATTCTTCTTGAGTCGTTCCTTTTCCCACTGCTTATCCCGACATTTAGCCAGCTTGTCGAGTAGTGGCAAAACGCATTGATCAGCTGGCCAAGAGCAACGGAGTGACTGTAGGAGGCCGTGCGGATTATCCCAGCACAGCGGCTCATTGCCCTCAGTTATACTAGTCTCTTCATAGAGCAATAATATTGGTAGCATTGGTTCAATTAAAATGGACACAAGTTTTTTCTCGCTCCCCAAGCGGAACCTCTGTAAGGCTTTCAGCCCATCTAGCCTCTCGGTAAGCACGTTGCGCAACAAATGGGCAAGCTGAGAGAACGTGTTGGCTTGGAAGCTAGGTTCTCTAAGATAGAGAAGAGCTGTTTCAATATGAAGTGACAGGACAGAGTTCGCCTCATCAACGAGAGACATAAGCGCTGAAAGAGAAGCTGGTCGTCGATTAAGGAGAAGCTTAACACATGATAGGAGGGAGGCCATTCCAGAGCCGAGAAGTCTGCGGGTGATTCCTGGGTAAACGACCTGTAGCCTTTGGATTAGCGCACAAATCAAACAATGGTGGAGTAAAGCTAGTTGGCTGCCTTGATATGAGAAAACTTACATGGTCACGCTTATATCGTTTTGCCCAAATTATGGTATTCTTGAGAATGCTAACGTTCGTGCTAAGCATAGCCAACTCGGCGGCCCAGACAGCCCAGTTCATTCTCACATCTGCGTCTCGACTATGTTCAGTTTGTTTCTTCACATCTTCAAGAACTGTAATTGAGGGTTAGCAAAGTAAAGTTATGCGTAAGAAAAGGGACTTATACGACGTACATTTCCAGGTCTTAGGGAAGTCATCTTCCGATTGTGCATCTTTGGATTCCCACATCATCTCAAGCAGACCATACTTGAACCACGCTGGCTTATTGCTCTCCACCGATGCCCAAGGTGTGCCGCTGATCTCGAACTTTATCAAATCTTCTGCGACTGCTGAACTGGGCAACAGGCCAAAAAGCCATTTCGAATCCGCGTTAGGAATCTTGGTCAGGATTATAGCATCCAAGTTTATACGCTGCCACTCTTTTACAGTTAATTGTGGATTGTCGAGGTCCACCATTACTGTGGACACATAGCGACACAAGAGCTTTATTAAAGGCATCCTTGCAGCAGGCACAAAATCTGGTTCGAACACAAATTGAATATATTTGATGATAGTGTGGCACAAGCGTCTAGCTGGGATGAGGGTCTCCTTTATAGATGCTATTGTTGCCACAAGCAGTTCTTCGAGCGCTGCGCTATGCTTCGCGTTTGGTCGCGACGGATGTGATAGCGCTAACAGTGGGTGGGCCTTATGGTTGATAGAGACATTAGGAACGTAGTCAGGGTATGTTGCAATTGCCCAGTAGCGCAGCAAGTCTTTAAATAATGGGTTCGACAGTTTGAATTTACATTCGGGTGAACTTGTAGTCAAGCCAAGTTGGAGCAAAGGAAGTATATCATCGAATGGTGTCTTGTGACTAATCGCATGCTTTTCGGTAATTTGCACAAAGCTTGTAATGTCGCTGTTAGACATATATTCTTTTGGCACTGGGTTGTCTTGAAAGGAGTGCAGCAAGTCGACGCAGAAGCGCGTTCCTGGCTTCGACTTTAGTGACAATCCCTGAGGGGTGTATTTTGGTTCGTATGGGGTGGTCGACCAAATTAGTATAGGAGGTAAATCCCTCAATAAGGACGATCTGACTGTAGGATGAACCTGAATGGCGCCCGTCGCGATGTTGCGCACGAGATCAGGGCGGCTGGTCGAGAGGGATTTGATCAGAGTTGGCGGAGGGAAAGATGACGGGGGCTCCTTAAGCAGCCATTTAATAATAAAAGGCGTGCTACATGCTTCGACGAGGCGAGCAATCTCATCCATCCTGCTAAACCGCTGAACACCATTGCTGCCATTTGTGAGGGCTTCGACGAGATCGTCAACTGCTGTGTTTCCGGCGATCCCGCTTCTCCTAGAGCCTTCGCTAATAGCTAATACCAATACATGTGCGTCCGCTAGGGGTATAGTATTTAGAAGCTCTTGGAGTTTTCCAACCCCGCCGAGAGCCTCCCACCCATTCTTGCTCCAGTTCTCTCTCCAGTGTATTTGCTGCAGCAGTCCCCTCCCAGCTTTGCGCACGCCACTTGACTGTTGGTCACCGAGTACGTCTTTGAGCAAGTGAGGAATATGGGGCACAGCCAAAGGGAGCCACATAGCAAAAAGGTAAGAAGGGATGGCGCTGCAGTGTACATGGGAGGCAAGCTGGCTAGTGATGGCTATAGCGGTAGCGTGATTTTGGCCGGTAGGGGCATTTGCGACGAGAGAGCGAAGATGGGAGATAAACTCAACAGGGCTCATGCGAATGAGGAGCCCTGCTTGAAGAGAGTCTTCGAGTCTGTCCATGGCGAAGCTCACTAACGTACCCGAGTCAGACGGAAGCCAATATATGAAACCGGAGAGTAATTTTTTGCAGTATCGAGGACGGAGACCAATAGCTAATAAAGAAATAACTGCCAATGCGTCGATGGTAGAGTCTATTTACTTGTAACAATTGAGGACAAGGACCCGCCGATGACTCAACGGTGAGGACATTGACCCCTGGACCCCGCATATGCAGTTGGAAGCTCACCCGTGGTATTGGACGACAACAAACCTCTTAGAATTGATGTGATACTGGATTTTTTTGGTTATGGTCGGCATCAGTGGACATGACACCTCAACCGCTTCGACTGAGTTGATGTCGCTCAGAGCCCCCTCCTCCATCCTTCCTTTCTCTTCTGTTTTGCACCTCTGTATCTGTTCTGTACTGGATTACAGTACTGTACTAGATTACTGTACCGTAAGGGTTTCTTGTAATGTAGAAGATCCTGTACTCCGTAGTGCGCTGTCAGAACGATATTGGGTGGATTCCTGGATGCGCGGCCCCTTGAGCCGCAAATCCCGATCAGCAGGACTTGAAGGGATCTCTCAGCTGATGGTTTCTGCAGTTCTGCCTTCCGTGATACTATGCTCTGTTGTAGTTTAGCCCATTGGTTTAGACCCGTAATTGCTACAGGCCCCCCTGCTGAGTGTAGGCTTAACTCGTCGAAAAGAAGTAGACCCACAACATCCAGATGTAATCGTTGGACCCAACCCTCGCTTCGCTATGGGTTGGGGAGATGTTACTTTAGCAAATAGAACTTTTTATCCCTTGAGGCTCTAAAGCTTCTTGCTCTCAGTGAATATCCAGTTGGAATTCTCACAGTGAACAGTCGTCGTAATAGGACTTTGTGCTCAACTCAATACAGTATCTCATATATACTAGTAACCTGCAATACAGTACTTGAAGAATAATCTTTGTATCTGATCCCCTGCCTCAACCAACCTAACGCAAGTTAAGCCTTCACGATAGGTTGTATACCCATCGGAGTTACATGCGAGCGCGGGGCGTGCGACCACATGAGGTTGTAGAAGGTAGAAGCGGGGG
>JPKC01000597.1:0-12527 GCA_000750925.1 Pseudogymnoascus sp. VKM F-4518 (FW-2643) | reverse complement strand
TGGACAGCCGTCTGCGTACATTCCAAAGGGCGACAAGTCTGTTACGATCAACTTTTACTGGGTCAAAACAAACGTCCGGAAGGTTCTGAACAGCCTGCTTGACGAAACCAGCGATGGGGACGTGGCAGAGTCCGCAAATCAGTATGTTAACTTTGATGGCCGTACCCGCCGCACGTCAATTTATGAGAACTACGAGCATCGAGGCGCCAGGCTTGCTCATTTATGTTTCTACGAATATGCTTCCCAGATCTTCATGCAGACGTTCAAAAGTGCTAATAACCGAGCGTTCCTCTTTCCATTTGATGCTTCTCACCCATTACACGCGACTCATATCCAGGTCTCTGTCAGCTCCCTAAAGTCGTTAAAGACTCCCTCTCTGTGTGGTAGTTTCACTTCCATGTCAGAGAAGGACACTGACATTCTCGATACTACACTAAAGACTCAAGACGAGATACATGAGGTTCTCCTCGGTCTATTCTATCCGTGGAATGGGCTTCAGGTTCTCCGGAGCGGCCATCTCGAATCTCTCCGTGCTGCACCATACAAAAATACGTGGCTATGGAACTTCGTCCTCTCATTTCTCCCTCCTTACCTAGTCCAGCTATCAGAGAACGTCGTGCTCCTCCGGCGGAGCAAGGAAGCTGCTGATCAGGATAGGAAGGAGCGTGGCATAGAGTTTGATGACTATCTTGAAGCTGTAGACCATGACGTCTATACTGAGGACGAGGAGGTTAATGTGGAAATGGACTTTGCTATGCTTCGACCGACAGAGAGCAATCTACTTGAGGCTGCTCTGGCTTTCCCAGGTATTGCCACTGACAGTCTAGACTTTGCTATGCTTCGACCGACAGAGAGCAATCTCCTTCAGGCTGCTCTGGCTGTCCCAGGTATTGCCACTGACAGCCTCTCTTCATTGCGGTTTTCCCGCAACCCTCGGTTGCTTGGTGCCCATTTCACGCCTGCCGCTCTAGTCAAGACCTGGTCTAGGGAGCTAAAAGCCTTGAAGAATAAAGAATGGTCAGATCCTGACGATGCCGACGCCGATGCCAACGTCTCCTCTCAGTTCGATACGGGCGGGCCAGAAGCTGCTCTCGTTCCAGTTCTTGGTTACAGCACAGATTCTATAGCGTCTCTACAGTATCTGCAAGCTTCATTTCAGGCCGAACCGTCCGTTGAAAATCTACTGGGTCTAATCACTACTCAATATCCTCTAAACCAAAAACAGCGAATGATTGTCAGGGCTTTGAACCTTCGGATTCTACTCCCTATTCGGATCAGTTCGGTCCGTGATCAGTTCTTACTCTACCTTGGCGGTATTGGCGGAGTTGGCAAGACCCACCTTATCAAGGCTTTTATGTTTGGTCTCTCGATAATACGGAAGCATGACGATGTTCTACTCACCGCTTCGACTGGTGCGGCTGCTGCGAATATCAATGGCGCTACCTACCATTCTGCGCTCGGTTTTGGTAATAATGGAAACCAGCCTATACGTCAAGCAACGAGGTCAAGACTCTCTCATAAGAACATCTTTATCCTCGACGAGATTAGTATGGTTAGCCTCGAGAACTTGGTCCAGATCAACGAACGGTGTAATGCTATTTGGGATCTGAATCGAGCGTCCGATACAGTCTTTGGTGGGCTTCCTATCATTATATTTCTAGGAGATTTCAACCAGTTTAGACCAGTTCGTGGCCATGCTATATGGAGCCAGACTATCAACGATATTGTTGACTTACAGTCGGGGAAGTCTATCTGGAGTCATTTTACTCATGTGGTATTCCTTACAGAGCAGATGCGCCAGGCAGAAGATCCAGTATTCCAAGATCTCCTGCAGAGAGCGCGGTCCGCTACCTTAACAGAGGACGATGTTGCTACTCTCAACTCGCGTACTGCAGAAAACAGAATTGCCAATGGGGAGATTCCACCAGAGAGGGCCATCATACGACTCAATCGCATCCGCGAGGAAGCTAACCTTGTACATCTCCGAGCGTTTGCTGAATCACGAGGCCAGAAGATCTACCTCTTCCCCGCTAGACATGATGCACCGACAGGCACGAATATGGACCCTCTCACGCTGCTCAGGATGATCTACCACGTCGGTGAAGAAGGGTATCTAAAAGGCCCGGGCTTCTTCGCCTTCACAAAGGGTATGCCTATTATGCTCCAACAGAACACGAATACATATGCTGGCCTGGTCAATGGCATGAGGGGCACTGCCGAGGAAGTCATCTTGGATGCTAGCGTGCAAGGTATATAGATGGTCATTATTTTTGTGGGCTTTGTTTGCTAACTACATCGCCAGCTTCGTGGGTGGAACTTGACAGCCAGTTTGTACTATCTATCGCTCCACTTATATGTGTCCTCGTTCGACCTGCACACGACCACAAACTATCATTTTCTAATGTTCCTGACGGTCTTGTCCCCGTCTTCCCAGTACAGATGAGCGGTCAGATCCCAAACATACCAGGACTATCGTTTTACCGACATCAGGTTCCGTTAACAATTGGATTTGCCTTCACTGATTATAAGAGCCAGGGTAGTACGTTCGACAGGCTAATTCTAGATCTCCTCTTTGGTAAGCAGCGTGGCGTAGACCAGCATGGCAAGTGGACCTCGATCAATGTCCAGCTTGGCAGGGTCAAATCATTGTTGGGGGTCTGGTTACGAGAACCGATCACACTTAAAGACGTTTCATTTACCCCTCACTCGGATCTCCAGGTTGAACTATCCCGACTTGAGGCTCTACAAGAACAGACAGTTGGTCTGTGGCAGAGCTCACTTGAATCTTAATGTGTATCACAGAGCCATATGACCCTATGGGACGGCTCTCTCAACCCTGAGTACTACTCTTCGCTTCATTCAACGTATCATATCTGTCTCGCAGTTAGACTTGACTTGATAGAGATATGATATATTGCTTTTCTCTACCTTTTTGGGCAATTCCTGCGAGGTTTCTGACGCTTAGTGTTACAGCCGTCCGACGCCATACCATCGCTTACTGTTTCATATATTGCTTTTTTCTATCTCTGTCTCTGCTATGTAGCCTCCTATTTCCCACGTCCGCCTTGCTTCGTCGTTTCTCACGTCCGTCTTGCTTCGTCGTTGTTTGTAGATCCTCTGTTAAATCCTCTTATTCTTTTCACTGTTCCTCGTTCACATATCCTTACTACAACGATGGTTGGTACTCGTAAAACCCCTAGCGGGAGGACCACAGTGACTTTAGATGGTTCTCCTGTTATAGAGGCTGTTGATGATGGAGACAATACGATTGATATTACGGACCAGTTCTCTGTAGGTTTCTACTTTCCCAGTTTTTTTCTCCTTGTTGATTTCTTAGCTCCCGCGCAGTTCTATGCCGCCTTACTCGGACAGCATCTACACTAGCCCTTACCAATCTGGTTCCGTCGATCTACAAACACCCCTTTCGGCCCTCACTCCCTCGTCATATGCATCTCCGAGTAAGAGACCAGCGACTCCCCCTCCAGCTTTGAACTTTGACGGCGTCCCGAACCTTCCATACTTTCGAGGCCAGTGGGTATATGTTGGGAATCTTGAACGTCTTGATCCGAAGCTTTCGTGGGAGGCTTTCAATGGAAGTGGGATAAAGTGGCTGGCTCATAATAACCCAGACGACTTATACGATATTGAAGAACTTGGACCCTTGGGTATTATCCTCCTAGGCCAGCTCGGTCGGTTCACTACACTCAAGAGTGCCGAAAACAATTTCAACAAGGACAAGCCTGAGTTTTCCTTACAATTACAAGTGGAGGAACGATCTCTGGAGGTCCTGAAGGTCTTAATTCGTCGGCGGGATAGAAACCTCACTGTTACAAACCCCTTGCGTGTTAAGGTGGCTGAACCGGACATCGCCTCACCTTCTTTCACTCCTGGAGACCCCTTTCCCGCTGCCTTTGACGGAACAACCACAGACGACGACCAAGACGGCGATGATATAGACGCCTCTCGTTTCACCGCGGGTGACAAGGTCGCCGTTCAAGCTTGGTTTGGTAGCTACGTCTTCACAAACAAGTCTGGGAAGACTGTATCCGGACCCACGTTCCGCCTGTTGAAGTTGTGGAGGTTGCAAGCTGGTGTTTCTGGTTCCTCAAGCCTGAATAGCAGCCCAGTTACCAAACGGAGACGTATACTATAGCAGACTTACGTCTTCTCTTAACATGTATTTATATGCAAGCTGTTTCTTTCTATAGTCTTTCCTTTTCACGTTTCACCGTCCACTTAATCCAATCCTGCTATTTCTCATACTTCGTGTCACATGTCCGCCTGGATGGGTTGCTGCTGTCCGTGCGCCACACCTGAAACTTTGTCGATTTCATCCACCTTACAATTACGGACTGCTTATTCTAACGTTTCTCAATTTGATTTCTCAATTTGAATGAAATTCCACTACTCTAATCAATTTCGAAGGCTTCGTGTGAGCCGCAGGCTAGCACCCACGTTAATAGTGTATAACGACCCCACATCTTATGATATACACTCGCTTATGTCATCATTTAGCAAGGCCGTGTGTGGCTGATGAGAACTGTGGCTGATGAATATTGTGGCTGGCGAGGCTGAGCTGTACCGCGTGCCTTCTTTGGTCTGCGCTGACCTGCCACTCAACCGTTCCCATCAACATCTTCATCTTCACCTGTAAGTAAGCAATTAGCGACCGCGCTAGTGAGGCCCTTGCAGAGACTTCCTGCCAGGAGAGCCTCGAACATACAATGCCGTTTCAAAACGTAAAAATGTGCCGTTGTGTGCCGTCGACGATGACCCTATCGATTTCGATACACCCTCGAGAGCTACGGCGCTTGCGGTTTAACATCTTGCCAGTCTGCGCTTCAGAGCGTAAACTATCTTACTTTTAGCACAATTTCCTTGAGCTGCAAAGGCTACCTCAAAATGGGCGATTTTTCCGCGGCTAAGGATAGACTTTATAGGGTATTGATTGGCTGAAATGGCTGTCTCAGCCCTGACTCTGACTCAATCAGGATAGGATAGCTTTTGTTCAGACGTGGTGTTGAACTAACACAAGTCAGCTCCACAACGCAAGTCGCTTTCTCCAACTGTGAGCGAAGCGGGCAGTTAGTTCTGACGATTATTGTCAGACGGGCATTGGATTATTCCGAAATGGCGGAGGACTGTGAACATGGTGTACCCATCGGCAGCAAATTCGTTTAGGTATATAAACCTGCCTTTCCGCTAGCCATCGTTGCTGAGTTGTCCTCATCCTTCAGGCGTAGAATGTAAGTTGGACTCTCTTCTGCTGGTTGCGAGATGGTCTAATACGAGCGTAGCACGTCGTGCCTCTGCTAGACAAACTATCCTACCATTATCCAACCATGCAACTTAAGACCCTTTTCCTCCTCGCGACGGTGTCTCTCACCGCAGCAGCCGCTGCCACTGCACCAGTCACAGAAGGCGATCTGGAGATTCCCGCGGCACTTGTCGAGCGATCGTGCAGCGCGAATGGATGCACTTGCGCTAAAGGCATCAAGGCAGGCGTCTACTGCGGCTCCTGCGTCGTGACTATAGGGGGCCAAACTGACTGGGTCATTGGCAGGATGTGGAATGATAAACATGCCTATCAGTGCGGCTCGAATGGCTCCTGCTGCGATTATGGAACGGCGAGCGACTGTGGGACGAGTAAGGGAAGGTGTGCGTCTGGGAAATCCATAACTTCTCCTTACTAGGGAACTGATTTATATCACTATGACTTTAGAACTGTATCTAACTAGATAAGACTTTACGGTTCCATCTAATATAATGATTACAGTTCTTCAAGGCTGAGATCAGTCAGGCGGAAGTTCATTTCTCTCTCGTGATGTTCGATAAACTGCCAAGGCCCATGTCAGCCACAGTCCTGATCACCTAATCAGCTTCACTTGCCCAATGATGACATAACTACATGGCTGATGATGATCTCCCGCGTAGTTGTGAGACCTTAGAGCTCAGGTAACTAAGTAACCGTCTATCCCTGAGTCCAGAGAAGCGAACTGCGTCTACAATCAGCAAAATTGGTACAGTAAAATGAAAGGCGAATTGTGTGTCGCTGGTCTTTGAGTTTATTTTTAGTGGTGTCCATTTCAGACACTTGTGGCTGTGCGACTACACACAGCCACAACTCAGTAGCCACCTTTATTGCCCAGTGACCAGGGATCACCTGATCGCAGAATTGGAGGTACCAATCCATGTGGAGACGTCGCATCACACGGCAATCCCTGGTCACCACAAGGCTGAAAATGATTTTTCAGCATCGTGGTGAGGCTCGAAAACCCAGATTAAAGTGTTATATGAGTTTGAAAGGTGCAAAGAGCTCGTGATGGTGTTGTAAGTCGAGGGGTCATATTATACTTTAAATTGACGCCCTCTGCAACTAGGCGCGACGGCGACGACATGATCGTAAATTTCAGAGTAGCCAGGATTTGGGCTGTTCAGGAGTGGTCACACAACATGACTGACACAAAAATACTGGAATTTTCATTGGGTTCATAAATTTAGGATCAATTGTATTCAAAGTACCAATATTTGTCCCGTCACGGGGTGCGTCCCGCGATACACGGATGCACGTTATACACAGCTTATTAGCGAGCTTATGTTACCCGATTCATTGAGGCCGCAGATTACTATACTGACAAAGGAAGAAATCTACATGAACAATAGGTTAGAGTCACTCTTAATGACCTAAGCCGAAACCAGAAGAATTCTATTTGGTTGATCTAAGCAGTTTAACAAATTTTGCCATGGAAGCAGCCTGTACCGTGATGGATGACCGGCCCCAGATCAGAGGTCGGTTTTCAAGGGTACTCCCCTTCCTGATTTGCTACGCTCGCCACGCTAAATCCGACCCTTGCATCTTCACTCATCCGTCAACCATTAATTACGCTTAAACTTTGAGCATGGGTTCGCGTTCACCCTGGTTCAGAAATAAGAGAGACGCGTCCAAACGCGTTTACTTACTGTAAACTACAACTTTTGTCAGTTGGATACAGGTCACATGCTCGGGTATATATGAGACATTATAAGATGAGTATATTCATTCAGTCTAGCGCCTACAGCCTGGGTCCTCTCAGGAGAACTCGGCGAATAGTTACAGATAGATCAGTAGATAATACAATACCTTTGATGCTTCCGATCAGACTGCTGCTGTGTGACGTTGCCGCAGAATAGCTTCATCAAGTGTAGCAATAAGCCATCCAACAGATTTAGCTACTAGTCAACTGCTCTACGCTGCCAATTCCATATCTAGCTCTCTATCATAATGGTGTCAGCTGTCGTCTTTGCGTTAACAATGCTTACGTCTGCGGTTTGAATAGTCCAAGTCATATGAGACGTCATCTAAGACTTGTTCACAAATGGACGAACGGTACGAATGGTGGTCGCCCTCCAAAGGTCAGACCTAAACAATAGTGTTCAACGGAAGTCAACCCTGGCTGGAGGTTTCTACACCGCCCTACTAAATTAGGAAGGCGGTGGCTTGTTTGTATACCCTGGCCCCTTTCTCGCCCCTAGTTCTGCCCGCTTTATTTTCTGCCTCCAAAAGGGTAAATGAAATGAATATCTCTATAGGTGCGCGTACGCGTATATCGCGTTGTAATGTAATCATGATGATAATAATGTTGATTCATTTGTATTCAAATACTTACTACCTTTCTCCAAATCACAACCATCCTTTACTCTCCCACCCTTTGCCGTTTATCGACAATGGACTTCCTCCAATTTCACCCCATTTACAGGGTCCTTATCTGTACCTCCTGTGGATATGCGGTAGTACCAGGCACTGTCAGAAGCCATCTGCGGAATGCACACAAAGGCGAGCTCAGTCTATCGGAGATCAACGACTACCTTCGAGTTGTTCGTACAATGGATCTTGAAGCACCTAAGCTTGTTCAGCAGACATCAATCCCGCCATGCAGCCCACCAATCCCTCACCTCACGTTGTATCTTGATGGTATTGCGTGCAAGCTTTGCGAGTCCCAGCCTTTCGTGTGTCGTAGCGAGAAGTTTTCTAAGGTTCACCTAAAGAAGATCCACGGCTGGACCAGTGGTGAGAAGGCTGGCCGGCCGAGCAAATTTCAAGTGGCACATTCCGCCCGAGAAACATCTTTTTCAAAGGTTACAGCTAGTCCTGTTGCATGTCAGACCTTCTATCGAAGCAACTTCTTTCGATATTTTGTTGTGAAGCCTGTGATGGACAGTAGGCTCGGAAGTACCTTCGCCAACTTAGGCAACAATGCGACGAACTCATTCCCACTTAGCCTTGAGGACCAGATCACACTTCAGCTAGCTCAGAAGCTTAATGCCACAGAACCGTCTCTTCTAGGACACGGCCGTCATTACACCCAGGTCTCCCCGTGGTTAGACACTACTCAATGGACCCGCTACACCCAAGGCCATGATCTTCATCAAGCAGCTCGTCTAATTCGCCTCCCAGATTCCTATCGACTAGTTGGATCTACGGGCACCCAAGCTGTAGACCCCGCTGACCATCATCTTCTCGTCATTCTTGAATCCTTTGACCGCATCATTGAGCAGGCCCGCAATTCACTCAAAGAAGATCGAGTAAATGTATTTGATCAGCATCGAGTCAATGGGTTCCTTCATCGTCGAAGCGCGCACCGTCCACTCTTGCATAAGCTAAAGAATGAGACATACAAGATGTACAAGAAGGTCTGGAAGCAATTACTCTGCTTTCTCTACCGACTCGTTTGGCAGCAGCAACAGCCATCACTACATTGCTGCCTTACTGCTGCCCAGACCGTGGCACTTAGCAGTGTCGTTGAGCGAGCTGCAGAGGTGATACAACAACGGGGGGATGGCGACATAGGCCAGGAGTTAGCTGCAGCCCAGATTGCAGCCCTAGACCAAGCCACGCTTCTTCTCTGTATTGCCTTACTAGACCACGCTCTTTACAAGGATATCTATGATAGTGTTATCGTTGGCTTTCTCGCTGTTCTTGGCATTAAAAAGGACGGCTGCTTCTCAGAGGCTACAAACTACACCTGATACCTCTCTGCGTTCATTAAGATGGCCCAACTGCTTGTCATCCAACGCTCTGTTCTTGCGGTTGAGCTTGACGAGGTTGACCACGCAGCCGATATCCTTGACGTGATGCAGGATCGATTTATGGTATACGGGACTCGCTCCCCTATGAACTGGGCGCAGAAGCTACGTACTTATGGCAAAAAAATTCAGGATACGACAACCTCCTTAGGGCATATTATCTGGACCGATGACGGCGAGCAGCTTACGTACAAAGATTTTGAGGTGACAATGACAAACCTTAAGTCCTTTGTCGCTAAGCAAGTGAGCATCGCACAGCAGCAACTCCATGACCTGCTATTGATTCACGAGGATGAGGATCGCGAGTCTGTCACCCCTAAATTCAACCTCCGCAGCCTGAAGGACGACCCAAGCATTAGTGAACCAGGCTGGAACTTCCTCAAGCACACAGAAAACTCGGCCTTACATGGCTATGAAGACTGGCTGTTAACCCGAGTCATTAACACTGACTGGTTGCGCGACGAGTTTCTTGAAAGCCCGCAGAGTGCAAAATGGAAGAAGCAAGCGGTTCATCGTTACCTTAAGCAGGTGGATTCTTTCCTTGAGCGACTCCTTTTTGTCGTCCACATTACAGGCGGACAACCTTCGCGTGGCACCGAGCTTACTAGTCTACAATTCAGCAATAGCACTCATGGTATTCGGCGGAGTGTTTTTATTGAGAATGGCCTTGTTAGCTTTGTCACGTTCTATCACAAAGGCTATAGCATTCAGGGGTCGACGAAAATTATTCATCGGTATCTCCCACGCGAGATAAGTGAGTTGATTGTGTATTACCTTTGGCTGGTTTTACCATTCGTTCAGCGACTACAGATGTTGGCGCTAGATAAGTCATTCTCTAGTATTTCGACCCCATTTCTGTGGGGGTCTGAGATCAAAAATGACCACATCATCCCTTGGCAAAGCAGTCGGCTCTCCAACGCAATTAGCCGCGAGTTCAAGACCTATCTGAATACCTCGGCAAATATTCAAGTGTGGCGGCATGCAGTTATAGCTATTTCGCGGCGACATCTAAAGCAAAAGAAATTTAAGAAGGACTATGATATTGGACAAACTCCAACATGGGCAGATAAGCAGTCATGTCACACCACTCCTGTTGCCGGTGCTGTTTATGCTCGTGGAATTGAAGAGGCGCCAGGGCATGTTGCATCAGCTCGAGCTGAATACCGTCAGATTAGCCGTGAATGGCATTCCTGGCTTGGGTTTGCCTTATACCTCGGCAGCCGCGCGTCTGATTCTGAGCCCCTTAAAAGCGCCAAAAGGAAAGCCCTGGAGGAGCTGCCTTCAAACCAAGGTCGAAAGCAAAGGATGAAGTTGAGCTATGCAAAGGGGGGGGGTAAGCCTTACGAATACTGAATTTAAGACTGCGAGTGTTGTAATCGAATACTCGAGTAGACAGTTAGAATTAGCCATAAGCCGGCAGTCACCCATTTTCATTCTGGGCAGACACCACTTATTGAATCGAGCCATATTATGGTAGTTTAACGTCGCAAAATAAACTAAGCGCTATCCGATATAAGAGGATAGAGTTAGTATACCCATATACCCCATAAACCCCCATTTTATACCGTTAGTATTAACCCCAGGTTGGGGTTAGGGTTGTTAGTCAGCAACATGCCATGATAAGGTGGCGCATATGTTTTACAAATGGGCTGAGGAAAGCGAAATGAGGAACCCAAAAGCAAAAGCAATAATAAAAGCAGAAAGGGGTTACAGGAGTTTATATAGACAGTGTAGGATTGAAGTAGCAGATTGTGCCATATAGAATTATCAGAATGGAGAATTTTATCCATTTATCAGATTTCCGAGTTATCATTTGCAAAAGGTGCAAATATTGTGTTTTGCCCAGCCATATTGATACCCATTTCGCCAGCAAGGCACATAAGTTAGGAAGGAGCGAACGCAGGCAAATTGCAGATGAGGTGGCCGAAGTCAGTGGTTTGATTGGGAATGAGGAGACGTTAGCACGGAGTGAGTTCCCATTCCCCGCCCCGACCAGCAAACCCATTCCCGCATTAGGGTTGCCCGAAGAGAATGCATTACAGTGCACATTGCCAATAGCAGGTGAGCCATGTAAATTTATATGTTGTACGCCCCGTCAGATGCGAGAACATTGTTTGGAGGAACACGAATGGAAGAGCAAGCAAAAAGGAAGACCCAGGAAAGGGAAGCAAGATGTGCCATGGAGGAGTGGAGTTAATTGCCAGCGATTTTTCGTACAAGGACCCAAATCCCGGTTTTTCGAAGTCCAAGGGAAGGAGAGTCAGCAGCCCAGTCCACAGGAGATGCGATCACGTACACACCAGTTCCGCACCGCCAGGCGTGAGATGGAGGCCGCATTCCGCAGGGCCGAAGAGAAGGAGCGCCGGGAGATCAAGGAGGCCGACGAACATCGTGAGCCCAACCCATGGTTACGCCGTGTAGGATGGGCGGCCTATTTAGCAGGGTTAGATCGAGGTGAAATCCGAGAATGGGTAGAGATGCCCAACGAGGACGAGCCGGAATTGCAAACAGTGTGTAAGGCGTTTGATTGGATGATCCGAGAGGCACAATATATTACGGTGCAAGAGGTGGTTGGTCAGGCGGCATTATTCGAGGTGCATCGGAAGGAGGTCACGCAAGAAGCGCGAATGCCATTTGACAGTTGGATGGACATCACCACGGTTCGTAGTTATACGCAGATATGGCGACAGTTGTTGTGTTATGTGTTCCGTGCGGAGGGAGAGGAGCCTGAGGACCGGCCAGCATATAAGTTAACAGAGCGGCAGAAGATCAGTATGCGCGGTTTGCAGGCCATCGTTCAAGAGTTCCAGGGTTGGAAGAATGAGCAGTCATCAATTGTATCGGGTGTAGAGGGCGAAGGCGCGGTCACGGACCAAGGAGAAGAGGGGGAGTTGAGGGAGGAAATATCCACGAGACGGTTGGGTGTGGAGGGCGAAGGCGCGGTCACGGACCAAGGAGAAGAGGGGGAGTCGGAGGAGGAAATTGCATTCATGAGGCGGATCCAAAGAGAGGTGTTGAGATTTTGCATTGATTTGTTGAATCATCCGTTGCAAGACAACGAATATAAGAGTGTCATCATTAGTGGGTTGGCGGTATTGGGCATCCGTGATGATGATGGGTGGTTGAATGCCGAGGATTACACGTCCAAGTATTCCGCGGTTGCCAAGTTGGCACGAATGATGGTTGTACACGCGTCCAAGTATTCCGCGGTTGCCAAGTTGGCACGAATGATGGTTGTACACGAGGGATATGAGCAGCGGCAGGAAGAGATCAAGAGGAAGACGGAGGCGAACGAGAGGCAGGAGAACGGGTTGACGGCCGAGCAGATTGGAGAGGCGGCGCGAAGTTATTTCCATTACATCCGGCGATTGACATATCAGTTCATGACGATGGCCCATGACGGACGGGATCCCACACCGATGCAGTGGATTTACAAGGCGCGTTCGTACGGGTTCAAGATCCGG
>JPKC01000596.1:0-13988 GCA_000750925.1 Pseudogymnoascus sp. VKM F-4518 (FW-2643) | reverse complement strand
CCAGCCCTTATGAAAACGTCCCACATTCAGCGGCTTTCCGAAATCCACACTCGACTTGGATAACTGCGTAACCCAACTTAAAGTCCATGGCGCCTTGTCCAGGTTCAGATCATCATCGGCATATATCCACGCATCATACTCTTGCGCCTCCATCCAGGCGTCAGGTTTCAAGTTACTGAACGCCTGTTGATATAACTTGGACCAACCTCCTGTACTCCCAGACAGCGAGCGCCAGTGTATGAAATCAAACTTTCCAACCTCGCAGCGAGCGCCAGTGTATGAAATCGAATTTTCCAACCTCCGGAAACACCCACGGACTTTCAAAGTCATCCACGTAGAACTTCAGGTTTGGGGGGACGAACCCCGGTTGGATCGGTGATAGGTCGGTCCCGATCACTAGTGCGCCTGGAAATTCATCTGCGAACTCCATTGCCCAAATACCCGTCCCGGTGCCGATATCGAGGACTGATTGCGGTTCTTTGATTGGTGCACAGAACAATGAGCCGCCCTGACAGAGTCGATAGATGTGATGCTGGAGATCGAGTCGTTCTTGTTCCATCTCATCGTTTGGAAGGTAGTATTCGCCTTGTTTGTAGGCATGATATCGACGGCCGTTCTCGTATTGGTACCTGGTGATGGATGATACAAGGGAGGTGCTGGAAGAGGCTACAGAATCTCCGTAAGCAGAATCTGCATCGTCGGATTCGCCCTGTGTGCGATCAGGTTAACAAACCGAATATATGTGTAAACAAGGCATAGGTACCTCTTCCTGTTCGTCGATTTGAAGGGGTGCGTGATTTTGTGGATAGTTGTCGGCATCTGGCTCAGCGAGCGGAGGGAGTCGGTCTTCGGTGACTTCGGCGGCAGTGACAGCAACCAGTGGTGATGCCTCAGTCTGGCCGACATTATTTGCTCCGGTCTCTTCTGGTGTCTCTTCGTGGTGCCGTTGATCGTTAGTCCGAGTAGTCTCAGCCTGGGTGACCTGGGATTCGGCCAGCTGAGAAGCTTCTGGCTCTTGTGCCTTAGCCATACTGGTTGGGTAACCTTGGGTAAGCTGACTTACCAAGGTTCTCTCGGGTGTGGGTCGTCAGGTATGGGATTTGAGCTGATTTACGAGACAGAATGAGGCTTAACGGATTGAAGGTCACCGCCTCGTATATCCGGATTGGACGGCTAGATGGCAGATGAAGGAGTTCGTTTCGGTGACGAATCAAAGGTTTTTGTGCCTGAGGCCAGATGACCTTGGTAGAGGACTTCAGAAGATAAGAAGAATGTGTGAGATATCATCAATACCATCGTGTGAGATATCATCAATACCATCGGGTGAGGGATGATTACGACCATCTAGTGCAGGAGGTGGTGGAACTATATTTGGTGGAGCAGTGGGTGCACAGTTTAGTCAGGGGCCGAAATCCTGATCAGCACGGGCCGGACGGAACGGCAGGGCGTTTCTCCATGCGGGGTGTTGTTCTCTGCCAGGGGTTGCGTCATCCCGTCGTCTTGGCGCCGTTGTAGCCTGCCTTTGCCTTAACCACAAATTATCTCATAGGTACGTTCCCAAGGAACGCTAAATAGAGCAACTTGGGATACAGCTGCTCAGTTCAGCCATGCTCAGATTAAGGTCCACGGCGCTGGATATCATGATACTGAGCCACTCTCAGCACTAGCTCCTACGCTCGCCTTTTTTGGTTCGCCCTCTGCAACAACAAATAATCAAACTGCAGCCATGTATCTCATATTTCGAACTCTTCTCTCAGTTAATCAAAACGTTATGCGCAATGCACATGATGCTATTGTCGCCATTCTCTACTGTCACCACCCTTCTCTCCAACCCCACAAACAAGTCGTTGAACACACCATCTGCCCTTTTGCGATACATTTCCCCATCTTCACCAAGCCAGATTGACTCATCTAGGCCTTCAGCTTGTTCAATCTCCCCATTATCAAACCATACTCCGCCCTCATCCCGAAACAACCCATATCCGAAGTTGTAGAGTCCATGTTCCAAAGTTGCAGTCTCCGGCATGAAATCGGAAACTGGTTTTAATACCATGTACTTCGAATACCGGATCTGCCCCAGAATTATAACAGACGAACTTGCATGAATTTCCAAATTTGGAAAGTAACCAGTGTGATCGCCTATGCATGCCTTGGAATCCACTGTTTGATACAATAGTGGTTGTTTGACCCATTGAGTGTCTTGAGCGGCTGTAACATCCCCAATGGATCGACGGATTGCCATACCATCAGGTCGAGGTCCTATAATGATAACATTGCTATCCACACACCCAACCTGAGCAACACCTTTAGGACAGGAGTCAAATTCCATTTGATATAGGCATATCCTGACGCAATATATTCCTTCTTCGTGGATTGTCAGCCCTGAGAAACAAAAGGTTCCGTCAATGGGAGATTGAATGAGCGCTCCCCCGAGCTGATCTGTAACATCTGTGCCATTGCTGAGCAGCGTCGCGATAGCCCAGACGTTTGGCATGTCCTCGGGCTGCAACAGCCGTACCACAATAGGGGGGAACAGCTCTGTTCCCGGCCGAGTGAGTTTTGGCGGCTGTATTGATATGGCGAGCCGTTGAGGGACTGGAAGGCCCCTACTGCATTGGACCATCAACGTCGAAAAGTCGAATGACTCGGCATCTTTCGCAGCATCTGGCTGCTGAGGCGCAGCACCATTGATACTGGCACCTTGTGCAGTTTGTGTCGGCGTTAATGCGTTATTTGCGACAGGACAGTCAGTGGCGCAGATGGTATTTGGATCATTGCTAGCGCCGTATTCAATTTGGTGTCCCTGAGGCAAGAATGTACCAAAGTCTCGTACGAGGCTCGGATGTCCAGCAAGCAATTCCGACATACGGTTGATGACGCCAGGAATGTCAATTCTGGGTTAGGCATTATGTTAGTATGAAATGCAATCATAATGAAGTCGGCATGATTGACCAGAAGACTCACACTTGATTCTTATAATCCTTCATGTTAACAAGGAACGTATTATAGATATCCGGCTGATCGATGAGTTGGGCTCTGACTTGGCTAAGATAGCTACGAGCTTCCTAGGAAATTATTGTCAGTGATGTGTTGATTTTCCTGTCGACTGCAAGACTCGTGCCGAGGAAGGAAAGAGAAAGTTTGGCTTTAGTTGCAGGCTAATCCGTTGAAACGGTCAACAGACTTTATCCATCTCTGTCACAGGAATAGGGTGGGGGTTGGGTTTGATATCGCAATGCAGGGGAAACTTATACTTACTTCTAGTTGTTTCTCACTTGACGCTAGAGCACCCGGAGCTACATATGCTGGATGTGCAACACCACCAGGTGGTTGCGATGGACCCATCTTCGTCCTTTGCTCTGATAGCATGCTGGTTAGCGCGCCGATCTCATATATTGTCGATGGGGTAACAGGCTCCGATGATTCCGTCGGCGTATTCGGCGGGGCAGCTGGCATTTTAGGTGGATTGATGTGCGTGAAGGGTGTTAATTCGTTTCTTGTGACAGGATGACCAGTGGCACAGATGGTATTAGGGTCATTGCTATAGTCGCATTCAATTCGGTACGGGTCAGGCAAGTATATATTAAATCCTTGTATAACGTTGGGATGCCCAGCAAATAATTCGGATACACGGCTGACGATGCCAGGAAAGTCGATTCTAGGTAGCCATTATGTTAATATGAAATGTGATAATGATGTCGACATGATTGGCCAGAAGACTCACACTTGACTCTCGAAATCCTTCAAGAAGTAGATGAACGTATTATATATATCCGGCTGATCGACGAAATGGGCTTTGACTTGGTGAAGATAGCTAACAGCCTCCTGGAAAAGTATTGTCAGTGATGAGAAAGGAAACGAGAATGACTGTTCGGCTTCAATTCCAAGTCACTCCGTTGCAATGGTCGACAAACGTTCTCGGCCCCGACACAAGGGCGCATAAGACCTGATTCTGCCTTCGCAGAGCGCACACACTAACACACGGCCACGTCCCCACCGCCATAGGAATATGGTGATCTAGGGTTTGATATCGCAATGAAGGGGGAACTTACACTCATCGTAACTTGTCGTTCCTGACCTAACGCAGGAGCACCCTGATCTGGATGTGCTGGATGTGCAACTCCGCCAGGTGGTTGCGATGAACCCATCTTCATCGTCGATGTGGCAACAGGCTCTGATGATTCCTTCGGGGTATTCGGCGAAGGAGTTCGCATTTGATGGGGCATCTCTGGGGCCATGATCAACAGAGACAACTTAGGTGGGTTGATGTGCGTGATGGGAGATAATATGGAGTAGGTGATAGACAAGATATATTAGCGGCAAGAAGCTTGAAGATGATCGACGAACTTGGAGACTGCAGAGGTTTGTGATCGGATTTCTGCAAAATCGCGAGCCCTTATATATTCCTCAATTCTTCTGCCATCATGCTAACGCAAGATCAAACCCCCTGCAAACCAACAACGGCCAGGGAGTTGAGGGAAGCCGATCATTCTTCGTCCAGGATCACCAGCAGCCCACGGTTGCAGCACCATGCATGGGCCGATTGAATGATCAAGGGTTTGTTAGTGAATCATGCAAACGACGCGGGGAGAAGCACATATCTGCAAGACAGTGTTGGGGGAGATGCTGGGCGAGACCGATGCACAATGCAGCAGTGTGGGGGAAGCAGCCCATTGATGTGAGATAGAGCTTGTGACATATCGAGATTAACCACTCGATGCAAAGATCCTATCCTCATTGAAGGATCCGTGCCAAAATAGCAGGACACGATTAGAACAGGGTCAATTGGCCCCTGAGTAATCATAAAGACTTCAATCCGTTCCATACATTAGGATCCATCAAGGAAGCTGAATCCTTTCCTCATACGAACCGGCAGCCCACGGATGCAACCATGCTGCATTTCGATTTATTAGTTAACAGGCTTTCGTTGGTCCATCATGCAGAAAACGCAGGTGAAATAGAATATTGATAGTTTACATCAAGAAAGGATCTGTGGTTCTCCAATAACTGATCGTCTTCTTTCGATATCCCCCCTGCTGAATTTAGTTAGGACAATATAACTGTATCCCTGCAATATGTTTGCAGCCCATTGGTGCTGAGTATATGCGAGAGGCCGAGAGGGATGGAATGGAATGGAATGGAACGGAACGGAACGGAACGGAATGCAATGCAATGCGATGAGGCGTGAGGGATGCTATGTGATGAAATTGAATACGAAACAAACACACAAAGGTGTCTTGAAATGTAAATTAGTCCACGCTTGCGGCATTTGTTGTGATCGTCTCAGCTATGAGAGATACTACATAAGAGCTACCATAGAATGAGTCTACCAGACCGTCCGCCTCCTTCTTCACCGCTCATTATCCACTATGCAACCATCAAATCATCCTGTAATTGCGTACGCCTTTATGATCTTTATCTTGCTTCTTCATGCTGTTGATAGGTTCGTCCAATGGCGCACAGTAAAAAACAGATCGCAAAAGTATCTCATTATTCAGAGTATGATCTTAGGAGTCATTCTTTTGATCGATGCCAGTCTCATCTCCTATATCGAAGTTGAGAGATCTAAGCAGAAAACAACGTGGTTCCCAGCCCTGCGGACTCTGCTGGGCTTCTCAATACTCTTGAGCCTTTCCATTGGAGTGAGACTTTCTGTTAATTTCAGTATGGAAATCGCTAACAACCAGTAGGCTATGGCCTCTTGGAGGATGTGTCGTGGTCTATCGCAGGCCGATCCTCTTCAACTATTGCTTCACAGGTTCATCTTCTCTGCTACAGCGGCTGTGCTCGTCTTCGACACCACAGCTTTCGTTTTCCTTTCGCTGGGATTCCAGCCACGACTTGCCTGCATACTGGTGGCCCTGGTGAATTCTACCGCCCAAGGGGTTTTGTCTTACTTTTCGGTCCTATTCCTTATTCAGCAATCTCCAAAGGATAAAGTCCCACAGAAGCTGCTTGACACAATATTAGCTAAAAGAGCTTGGGGAGCACTGTGCTGTTCAAGTATTGCTTTTACAGCGGCTGTAATGTCTATGGGGCTTATTGCATTGCCTGATACCGATCAAATTTTACTAGTAAGTGCTTAGCTATCCATCCATAATCTGGTCTAAACCAATCAGGGAGAACTTGTCGTTGATTGCCTCTCAGCCATTCCATGGGTTGCTCTGCAAGCTTACAAGTTGACGAAATCTTACGCTTCAAAATCCGACGGTGTGTATAGTTCTTATCGAGTTAATGGCAGGGATAATGAATTGAGGGTAACGGATGTATGAAGGCGTTGAGGCATCATGGGTTGGTATTTAGTATCGGCTATATTTTGTGCATATAGCATTCATAGAAAGTGAATATATGGCACATCTCGTAGATCCAGCAGGCGGTGAAGTCCCATCAACTGGCTCGTATTTTCAGCGTCGCTTTGTACGCCATCTTCAAGATTCCACTCTCGATGTAATGTCTCATAGCGTGGAGATCCTTGATTAATCTTCTCTTACCTCGTACTTTCAACCAGCTTAGCACAAGATGCAAGGGCGACTCTGTAGCCGTGATCAAGGCGAAATCTTGAAGTTACTTGCCCAGAGCCGCACTAAAAGTTAGGGCGCATAAACGGGTGCCGATTAACACACGTGCGACAGATTGGGCTCCAATATATATTCGCCCCAAAGGGTCGAAGTCGTACCACACCTCGTTGACTTGAAAGAGGGTAACTAGCCATTGACTTTACTGGATTTTAAGCAGTTCGTCCTCGCGGTTGGGGAAACTTCGTTTTCGGTGTACCTTTTAAGCTTGAAAGGCATCAGCGCCTAACGTGGGGCATTGTGCGCCCAGCATCGGGCCACTAAACAAATCACATGTTCTCCAACCCCACGTAACCACGATTTCCCTCTGACGCACCATTGCTCGCCAACTCCATGTCGAATTGCAAAATTAATCACCAGATTATCAACTACCTTGAATACGTCCGCAAATTTCTTTGCGCCTCCTCTAGTTCTTCGTCGCATTCTACGACGCAAGATTCCGAATCCACAAACTTGAACTTTCACGCAAACTGTCTCAACTGTTCGCAAGCGTCCCTCTCGAGAGGCAGCTCTGGAGGATTCTGCTTGCCGTATCCATCTCTTTTCCACGAGGACATTCAGTCGAAGCAGCCCAGGCACTGCCTCTTAGCATTGCGCGCATAGCGCGGCTGAAGCTTGTTAATCAAACCTGACTGCGCTTAGTTGAGAAGAGGGTATCGTGATGGTATGTCGCTTCAGCCGTGACTCTTTCTCATCTAATCTACTACCAGGCTTTCGAAGAGAAACCCCTCGATTTGACAATAGATTTCAACAATATCGAAGAGAACAGCGTTACAATGATTATAGGTAAAGGTCAGACGGTGTATTGGAAAGGATGCAATGTCACAGTTTACGAGAATGACAGCAAAGGGAAGGAGCAGACAAGGAAGCTTGTTAGCATGCCTGACGGGCAAGGAATTGTACCATCCGGTACTAAGCTGTACGTTACACAAGGGAAAGTGAGGGAAACATAGCTTGCGTGACGATTACATTTCAAGTATATAGTTTGTCTCGTATTTCCAGACCTCTATCTAGGCCAAGAGACAGGTTTATAATGGCACCGTTCTTTGTAAGAATCATCGACACGCATTCCGTTCTGTGCTTTCCTTCCTTGCATTCTCTCTTGCGAACAGGGCTTTCGTTGATCGCGTTATATATATCAGAACCAAACACCTTGATGATAGCTTCATCTCGAACTCCCTTCAGAGTCGCTTCTGAGTTGGGTATGATGAGCGTGATCCCTTCGTTTAGGACAATATGTCGAACCTGTTCTACCCATTTCATTTGTGCATCGAACAGAAGCATCGCAAGGTGCTCCACATCCGATTCGCAGACATCAAGACTCATGAGACAATCGACCGGTCCTCCCCAAAGAGGAAAGACCATTGTCACAGATGCCTTCCAAGAGGTTATCCTATCACTATCAGTCTGAACTTGGACTCTTCTGATCGCAACGCAAATATTTTTGTCAAAAACTTTCGCGACCCCTTCTAAGGAAGCATTTTCGATCACTTTCTCCTGGGCAGGGCCTCTAATAAGCGCAGACTGAGATTCTAATTGAAGTATAAATTAGTAGCGCTTCATATCTAATTGATTGCATAGTAATTTAGTACCTGTAGGACTTGCACCAGTCTTTGAAGTCTCCGTTGGGGATGACGACTCTGATACTCGAGGGCGCTTACGGGACCGTTGATCTTGGTGACCCGCCTCATGCTCACATGTAAGATCCTGTCCTACGTTTCAATTAGTCTTACTTAAGTTAAAATGAGATCTTTGCAGACCTTCAGGGAATAAAGCCTTTACAAACTCGATATAACGAGGTTTATCTGTTAAAGTTTCCTCTGTCGCAATTGAACCAAAAAAATCTTTCGCATCGGTGTTCAACTTCAGTTCAACCGGGATTTGCTTATCAGAAGACAATAATTTTGCAACAATTTTCTGGAAGTTGGGTGTGGAGCAAACCGTCGGCGAAACGACAGACAAGAAAGCGAGGAATAGATGTGGATTTGAATCTTGCACCTCCAGATACACGTTCCGGGCTCTGTCATTACGCCAATTTGTTGAAGGTACAGCCCTTCTCGAATTCGTTCCCCACGTTAAAATGAGACGATCTTTGAGATTTGTCCGAATCTTTCCTGGAACCCTTGGTATACCAGTGGTGTTGTACTCGTGAACAACACGTTTGATACTCTCTGTAAGGCTCAGAAGTTGACGATCCTCATTATCCTGCTCTGGATTTGACGTTATGAGAAGGTGCGAAGCCCCGCCCACCATGTTTTGGTGGAGTAGGATGTTGTTATAATGGACCAGGCTCAAACGGCTGCTGTGATGGCAACAGTGGAAGGTAATGTTGAGGAAGTTGGAACGGAGCGCAATGGAACGGAATGCAATGGAACGGAATGCAATATATATGACTCAAATGGGATACGGGATAGGCATCGATTACTCAACCCCGCTCTTGTGCCGCTGTTTTTGGGATGTGTCATCCATTCCATTCCATTCCATTCCATTCCACTGCATCGTGTAGATTATTGTCTCGCCCAATAAAGATCTTACAAGCTCCCGACTGACTACCACGTGCCTCATGCAACGAGCCTCGAACAGCATCAATAGTTCGCTGTTGCCTACTCCAACATTTGAAGATGCAGACCTGTGTAACCCCATCACCGAACAATCAATACTCACCAGTGAGTCATGTTCGCGCGAGGCTGAGCCAACGACAGAGTATTTTCTGATTTCATCCATGGGATCTGAAAATATATAAGTCTTAAGCTGGTTTGCAGTCCCATTTATATTTCCTATAACCTTACCAAATCAATCAACTCTGCCTCCTGCTGAATCACACAAACTAGGACTGAAACTACGCCTCCAAATCGTATGTAATTACTGTCCTCTTCAAGAAATAATTAATAACTGGCCTGTCCTATTATAGCTGCTTTATAAACGTACCCACAAACATGTGCGTCGAATATGAAACAACAACAATCTACAGCGACGGGTGCCAGAATCCGAAGTGCAACAAGGTCAACTACACGCCAGGAAACGAATGCCCTGAGAAACCTATAAATGGAAAAATTAGAGAATGCCCGAAGTACTTATTGAGGACTGGGGCGTCTAATAGGGTGAAAGGAAAATGCGCCACCCATCGCTCCTAGGCAAAGGCGTTTATTGCGAAAGTCTTGAATAGTTAGACTCAATTAGTCTATTTCATCTCAGTTAGTTTGAGGCAGAAGAGTGATTTTGAAGTTCGATTATATATTAGTCAGAATGCAACTAGAAAATCTTCCAGCACTTCCGCCGCGCTCATGAAGCTACCTTGCCAGCAGCCCATAATGATGTGTCCGCATACTATCCCTGTGACATTAGGAAACGATCCATTACTATAGAGTTGTGCAATGGCATCGTCTGATTTTCCTTCGTATGGTGGTTTGCCAGTAATGACCTCGTAGAGCGTTGAACCAAGTGCAAATAAATCAGACTGGACAGTGCTTGGCATATCGCCATCAATATCTCGAGGCAAATGGTGCGGTGAGTTCTCGAAGCCAAGGACATCGCCGTCGCCGAAGCTAGAAAATCCGAAGTCGCTGAGCTGGACATGGAGGGCTCCGTCGACGAGAAACTGACGGGCAGCAAGGTCGGAATGAACAATGCCCTTGCTGTGGATAAAAACCACGGCTTCTATAATCTCCTGCGCAAATCCAATGCGACAGTTATCAGATGTATCCTGGTGGCTCTTTAAATAGTCCTCGATGTGTCCATGTGGAGCAAACTCAAGGTCTACAAAGAGATCCCCCTTGGCGAGGCATTTGATTACTCTTGGGTGATCGCCAAGGTGCTCGTAGATATCGCCTTCTCTTCGAATTGATTTTATAGCAAGGTCAAGGTTGTCGGGATCAGAAGCAGGAACCTTTCGCACTCTTCCTTCGCCGAGATTGTAAACATGAGTGAAAACGCCAACCCCGATGAGATCGCTTGAGGTTCCAGCTCCGAGGGTGCTGTCAAAGGTCAGCAGTTGCAAATGGCATGGATGTACCAGCGATCTGCTGAGGTTATACATACTATATTGAGGTTTGGAGTTCGTCTTCGTTTGATTTGATCTGATCTTGAGAAGCATTTTCGTAGCTGGCGTCTCCAATAGAGGGAGAAGCTTTTTGGCCACTCTCAATATCCTGCTCAGTCGATATCTTGTCGCTGTGATTGCCACGTACCCATAGGATCATGCTGGTAAACCCAGCGCAAAGAAACACAGGCCTCCACCATGCTGTTATCCATCGCACCCAACTAGACATCCCGAGGGTGAAGGACGTGCGAAACTTATAGAGACGTCATGAAGACTCGTCGAATTAAGCTTCAACGGGTCCTGGATTGGAGGTGGTTCGTGAGTGAGCAGCTGAGTGTAGATCCATCTCGAGACAAATAGCTCCCTACAAAAGCGGGGCGTCGGAATTACTTCGGAACAAACGCTGTATCCTGAGGTGTCAACAAAACAAGGCAGCCTAGTTGATGGGATGCCTGGTTGGCTGATATAATCTGCAACAGTGCAATTAGGCCAGGAGTAGGGGAACAGGCCAGGTGTTAACCGCCCGGCGCGGCGCAAAACGCCACGCGCCAACAAATAAAATCCCCTTCTATGAGCGCGAAATATGTCCATCACAGCGAAACGCGGTTCTAGATCACGTTTATTTAGGTGATACCTCTGGTGCCAAGCGCCATAATTGTCTACGTAGCGCAGGCTTTTAATCAAGAATTTGTGCACGTCACCAGCATTTGCACAATGTCTGCAGAAGAATTGCAATGATTGATCAAACAACAATTCTTTTTATGATGCAGACCCACTGGTCAACCTCCACCCTTCACGTCGCTAATATTCGATCTGGGTGGTGCTGTTTGCACTACGAAGCATCGTCACCAATCCTCCTGGTCATGCAGCACTGTCTGGGGGGCCTTAACACGGGACCAGATTAGCCATCCAACCAACCAATCAGCACTCGGCAGCTCATCCACCTCGACTTTGCCGCCATTGTGTCTGAGTGCATTCCAACCACACCACCATTCCCTACTGAATACTTGGTCACACATAAAACAACAGTCTCTTGCACCTCCCACTCAACCATGGCAAGCGCTCAAGGATGGTTGTACTGCAAGGCCCGTACGATCGGCCGACTCCCAGTGTACGCAAACGCCGCATTCCCTCGTGTTCAAGTCCGGCGTTAGAGGCCACTCCAAATCGTCGTTCACCCAAAAGGCAGAAGGTCTGCCATCCAGCAGTCCCGCCGTCAAGGTTCTGGGACCATTTATCGGAGATCCCTCTCACTCGGAACGCATTACGAGAGTTAGGCAATAGGAACGCCAAAGTCTCCCACGGCTCACCAGCTACACAAACCTATTGCGAGACCGGTTGCCACCAGCTCACCGATTTGTTTTCACTAACTGACTTGAGGCGAATCACCCGTTTTGCAAGGCACGGTGGCCCTGATCTAAAGGATTTGAGAGGAGTAGGTGGATATTCTTCAGTTTCTGTGCACATGCTGAATGTAGGTAGTACCCAATACCAACGGGAACCAAAGCCAGGATGAGTTCTAGCCAGTCAGGCATCAGGCGCTGAAAGAGAAGCTCAAGATCACTAAAGAAGAGCTTGCACTCCCCTTCGAAAAGTAATACCACAACGACTACGAGGAGCACAGGGCCATATGATCGTGCCTTTCAGCAACACCTCATCGATCACAACATCTTGCCCAATGGGTATGAATACCTAGATGGCCGGTTGCCGCCAGAGCCCAAGAATATGGATGACATCCTTCAAGCACTATCTCGGCCTAGACAATCCCTATCTCCATCTTAATTCTCGAAGGATGACTTTCGCAAGTTTCAACGAGAAGACGCGCAGGCGTCCAAGGAGAGACAAGTCACGACAACTATCATCCCAATAATTGAAGGAGATGTTGGGGATAAAAAATGTGTTGCTGGTGAGATACCGTTCACGAACCTCGACCACTTGACTGATGGGACGCTTGTGCCGGGTAATCCTGATATATACTACGGCGCGCGTCCCGAACAGCTCGACTGGAGCATACGTAAGAACCTGGGAGGTTATGTTGTGCCTTCCACCCAGGAAGATTTCCCCGTTGCACCAAATTTCTTCGTTGAAGTGAAAGGACACGATGGGTCCACTGCGGTGGCTAAAAGACAGCTGTCCTATGATTTGGCACTGGGGGCGAGAGGCATAAACTCTCTTCAGGCGTACAACAGCTCTAATTTGCTGTATGACAACCGGGCCTATACCCTCGGTTGCACTTATCAGGCTGGGATCATAAAGATGTACGCCAGTCAACCAATACTACCCTCTATGCCAGGAGGACAACCTGGGTATAACATGACGCAGCTCAAAGTATTGGCTCTGACCAATGACGCAGAAGCCTTTCGACAAGGTGCTACTGCATACCGGAATGGCAGGGACTGGGCAAAGCGGCAACGAGATGATGCCATCAATCAAGCGAACGATAGAGCCAGCCATGAAATGGTAGAATCTTTCAAAGGTGACGGCATTGGACTGAGTTTTGCAAGCGAGGCTTCGGCTAGCGATACAGTTGTTGCTAGCCAAGATGTAATTTTAAACCGCTATTCTAATGTGCCATCTTCTGAAGAGTCCGAGGCCTCTGCAGACGAACTGTCACTGGATTTTCAGCCTCCAGTCAAACGCAGGAACTCACGTTCTCCGCAAAAGAAATCCTAAAATGACAAATATCTGAACTCCCCAAACAACAAGGCGGCAGTTGAGCAGTTCGAAACCACGGAGCTGTTGGGAAAACCAGGGTAATATACCTCCTTCGAACAACAGTTGCTGATAGGGGACGGTTTCCGTATGGGACTCCAATGTCAATTTGGTCACAGGGATATCAAGTAGATGGCTAGATGGACACTTCCAATTTGCATTTTTTGGTGAAAAGTGCGTGAAGCATGAAAAATAGCCTTCGAAGAGCCAAAGAAAAGGGGTCGGGCAGTGAAATTATATCACTGTTGAGGGTATGAAGATGCATTATCGGTTTATTTTCAAGCGATATCTTTATTCAATGTTGCCAGGGCGTTCAATAGCGAACTTTGCTTACGCGGGGGTGGGGGGAGATAAGTCATGGGAGAAAGTATGCGACACAACGATACCAGGGTTATGCAATTTGGTTCATAATACCAATTGTTTCTAGCAGTACATTTTTTAAGTTTTGTCAAATAGTGCACCTGGATTGGCCCCTTAATTCTCTCGGGAGAGCGGCAAAGCTGTCACGAACGCCGAAGGGAACTCATCTCTTATGCAAATGCTTGCTAGCCCTAAGATACAATGCAATGATTCCCTCCATCACCTTGCCTCAAACTCTTTAATTTGTTCAGAGTGTATTGTATCTTCCTTCTCCCAGGAATTCTCACCCGTTGGACGACCCT
>JPKC01000594.1:0-13146 GCA_000750925.1 Pseudogymnoascus sp. VKM F-4518 (FW-2643) | reverse complement strand
GGTGGTGATAGATCAGACCGCAAAAGAACTCCCGCAATGCATTGAGGTTATCTTGGTAGGTTTGGTCAGACGTGTTAAGTACAGTGCTCGATGGAACCGGCATTGTTGAGTTTGTTCGGTGGCTCACTTTCAATCCCATGGCGCAGTTTAACCTCGAGTCAGCCACACCTGATCAGCCTTGCGAATTGATGACGTAGCGGCGTCTAAAATAAGAAGGTTCTTCGACAAGAAGAGAGGGCGCGGGCTTCGGCAAAACCTTCGTCCTAAAAATTAGCAATCCCAACCCCTGACTACCGTCCTTGTTCCGGTCTTGGCGTTTTCCCAAGACTGTTTCACATTCTTTTAAAAAACGTTTTCCCGCGCCGTACCGAGTGTCACGTGTTAATCTGGATGGGGGCGTTGCTACTGTCCGTGCGCCACGCCTGAAACTGTCGATTTCATCCACCTTACACTTACGAACCGCTTATTCTAACGTTTCTCAATTGAAATTCCACTACTCTAATCAATTTCGAAGGCTTCGTGTGAGCCGCAGGCTAGCACCCACGTGACACCCCGCATAATAATTACAGCGTATTTTTATCTTACATAATGAGACCGCCCTCTTCAAGCCTGTGGCTGGTCAGTGGCCTGTGGCTGCCAGGTCAGTGGCTGCTAGGCCTGTGGCTAAGCGATGCCCTCTCTTTCCTGCGGACACACAGTTATCAGTTGGAGAAATGGAAGGAGAAGAAGTGATATAGATTTCTATCTATGGAGCTAGAGCTGTTATAAGAAAGGACTGACTCATTACGGTGTTACAGCCAAAGAGGTTTGTGTCCAACCAACATTATCCCTGCGTGCCGGAACAAAAACCACTGGGCTGAACCTAGGCCTTGATCGATGGGGAGAAAACGCCCGACCAGCGTCCTGACATTGCTTGTAACAGCAATTTGACGAAGCATCTGGTATCGACCCTGTGAATGCAAAGTCTGCGAAGAAGTGCTGACCGAATGTCGTAGCAAAGTCCCACAACCTTTCCAATCGCGCGAGCACGCAGTACCGCGAGGGAATCCACCACAGTCTCCCGCCTGTCACTCCTGAACGCGTGAGAGAAACTGCTCTCTCTGTACGTCTAACTATAGCCACTCCGAACCCGCCGCGGGCCTCTCTTGCGAGGATGCCGCTCCTCCCTAGCCCTTGGAACAGACAATCACATCATGCGCTGAGCTTGGTGCGAATAAGACGGTCCGCCGCGAAGCCAGCTCGCTACTTTGCGTCCATTCAGAGTTCATAATAGTGTCACACGCATTGTTCTTGATCTGGATCTTCAGCTAATCAGCCTCCCGAGCACTTCAACGACTTCGATGAAGAAGGCCTTCTGCTCCGAGCAATCTCGTCTGGCCAGCTCCCCGTTCAAGCACTTCAACGTTGCCTCCGCATAGTCTCGGCCCATCCGATGCGGCACCTTCTGCTCTGCCGTCGCAAGTAGCTGTGCTTTAAACGTCTCCGCCGGCGTTCCATCTGCCCAAACATCCCAGATTGGCCTCCATCCGGCAATCTCAACAAGGATAGCACCGAAGCTGTAGTAGTCAAATTCCTTCCTGTACCGCTCATTTGGCGTGCCTTGGCTCAATGGATGGCGGTAGATGTCGAAGCGCTTGCTTTGCTCGGCTTTCTCTGACGACTCGTCCCGGCCGTCGGGTCTCGAGTAGTCGAAACCGACGAGGTAGGGTCGACACCAGACCGGGCGCTTGCTTTGCTTCAAGAAGAGCACGTTGTGGCTACGGATGCTCTTGTGGAGCCAGCCGGCGGTGTGCAGGATGGCAATGGACAGTCCGAGAGAGTATGCGATTTGGTAGCGTTCCTCGAGCGTGGGTAGGTGATCGAAGCTCTTGTCCCCAATCACCTCTCTGAGAGAGATTGGATATCCTTCCGATGGTTGGGGAAGCGTGAAGACGAAGCCGTACCGACTATCCGCGGGATTGTCAAAATAGCCATCGCATTGGAGAACTCTGAGTTCCTCTGGTTTGCTTTCATTGTGCAGCAAATGTGCCAGATTCTTGATGCGGCCATCCAGCTCGGTTCGTTTGATGCCTTGCCATCTTCGGTCGTACTTCTTCCACTCTATGATTGCAGGCCGCCCATCTAGCTTGCCGAAGCGGCGGAAGCCCGCAGAAATTTTGTCTTCCTCGCCCACTTGACATCTCGCGGCGGGTTTAATCACCAACTCGACCGTCGGCGGGCTGTTGTTCATCTCAGTTACACGTCGTTGAAGCTCCTGTTGCAAAGATCTCTCGGCTCGACGTAAATTCAGCGTCCCAGAAATGATGTCTTGTCTGGATGTTGACCGGAGGACAGTCTCAATTGCGTCTGATCCCTCTCCGTGGTAGTTGAGAGAAATAATAGCCTGAGCGGCCTCGAGGTTCGGGCTTCTCGGTGGAAGCAGTCGATAAAGTCCTTCTAGCAGCGATGTAATCTCGTTCAATGACTTTCTGCTTGTGTCCAGTTCGCTAGCAATCCACTTGGCTCTTTCAATTCCGCTCGGTGCTCGACCAGAATGCGCAAACTCCCGTAGAGATACCATGCCATCAATGAGGCTATGAACAGACCCGAGAGCAAGTTCCACGGTCCCATTATGCTCTTTAAGCAGCCGAAGCTTAGTGACAGAGACGCTATCTGTAACCGCGAAGCCATACCAGTCTCGTTGCCATTGCTCCAGAAGATCTTGTTGCAAAACTAATTTCGCTCGGAGGATGCTGAGATCTCGGTCGAGCCCCTTCAAGCCTCTCCATGCGTCGTAGCCTTGCTTGCAAGCGTGAAGGAGGTCGATAGTGGTGCTGAAAACGCCTAAACCGATGCTTGCTGCGCCAATTCGGTATCCGATCAGGGAGAGTTCGTCGGCCATGCCTTACGGTTGAACGATTATCAGCAAAATATTGCGCATTAAGGTGACGACGTGCTGACCCTGCCTGACATCTTAAGGGTGTACGACGATGAGGCGCAGGTCCTTCCGTCTTGGCAAGAGGACGTGGCACCACACCAATGGTTTTCCGCAATCAGCACTAGTCATTGTCGTAGGCAATGACCTTGCCACAAGCCTTAAAGGTCTAGACTCCATAATCTCGATGCAGGAGGCCGTCGTTGCGCAAACTCAGCGTTCCGGAGCCTAGGGGTTCTCGTTTCCTGTGGCTGGCCAAAACGATCAGGTCTGCTGTGCATCGACACCCCGTTCAAGAGTCTCGACCTCGGAACCCGTGTCAAACAACAACAGCATCTGCAGTATACAGAATGATTTCGACAGTTCACACATTCTACAATGTCTTCCTTCTTCGGCCGTCCACTTACCCTGCTTAATGGCCCGGCACAAAAATCAGATAGCCATCTCGCCAAATCACGCTGTCCAGACTTTATCGCCTTTCTTGCAATCGTCCTAGAAGATGAGACGTGGCAGCATCTTAAATTCCAGCCGATTCTTACTAACAGATCCTTCGAATGGGCAGACGTGAGCATGGGTGGTATATCGTTCGACGTTCGCAAGGTCCGATATTCAACTTTTCCTACAGGGCTGGATGATAATCGTTTCAAAGGTAGAGAATTTGTGGCCGTTAAACATCCGCGCGTGGAAATCGACAACATGCCAGTCGAGGACGTTTACTCAGAGCTGGCGACTGAGCTGCAGGTACTCCGACATACGCCCTTCCAGAAGCACGAGAACATAATTGATCTTCTTGGAGTGATTTACCACGACGCCGGAGATATCGATACACCAAATCTCCTTCCAGCCCTTGTCCTAGAATTCGCAGAACTCGGAAGCGTCAAAGACTACCAGCAGAACGGCTATGGAACTTCATATGCTGACAAGCTCGACATCATCAGAGACGCCGCAAGAGGGATCGAAGTTCTCCACTCCTGCGGCATCATACACGGTGATGTCAAGCCTTCCAACCTTCTCGTATTCAAACATCCGAATCGAAAGTTTGTCGTCAAGCTCACAGACTTTGGCTTTGCAATGGCCGAGAACGACGACCGTCTCATCGGCTACACTAAATATCTCGAAGCCCCAGAGGCAGGCACTACAATTGACATGCGCTATCAACGACAACTCGACATTTTTTCCTACGGACTACTCGTGCATACCGTCTTCAGGAACGGAGTATCGTACCATGAGTCTATTCCAGAGGAGACTCGCGATGCTGAGATGCTCAGACTCAAACAAGAGGGATTGCTTGCAGGCGTTATCCATACCCACTTCCTCCAGAACCTGGAGCATGATGAGTGCCCAGCATTCCTTATTTGCAGATTACTCCTCTTCTGCCTTCACACAGAGCCAAATATGCGTTTTAATAGCATGACCGACATCCTGTCAATACTGCATTATGCCAACATCTCTACGACGTACAGTCATCCCCGAATTTCTACGGTGTTATTCGAACCGTTCTATCGTTTTACAAAGAACCAATTTCAAAACATGCAAAATCTTGCAATGGGATCATTCTTAGCCACTCTCGCTCTAGACGGAATGCCGGAAGCGGAAACTCGTCAACTTTGGGACCTGAGAGCTCGGCGTGAAATGGAGTATTGGTGCAAATCTCACAGCGATTGGAAGGACCTTCAGGCATTCTGCATTTCCATTACGACAGCTATAAGAACCTTATGTGGTCTTATGCCAAATATGGACTCATTTGGTTCTGTACTCTCAGTTTTTGCGTCGATAAGCAGTATTGACGCCACCCAAGTAAGGTTGCAAGCACCCTTAGCGTTGTACGTGTCGTCTCGTGGATTCCATCCATTTAGCCATTTGCTAATCTTAACAGAGCCAAAATAGAATATTTACCACTCCAATTCTCGACCAAGACTATTCCCGACGTAAGTTACTCTCGAGACCTTCTGAGGTAGAAGCTGATGAACTGCTTGCTGAAGCTACATCGCCTTGGTGGTTGTTTCAGACGGACACCCGCCATGGTAAAGGAAAAGATTGCTTTGGATCTGGAAGGTCTAGCGTATTCAACACCGTCACCAGATTCTGAACGGAAGCACTGGGCGCTTCTCAATCTTGCTTGCCTCACTATCGACGATGTAGATTTTAGGTACGACTTACAGAAGGGACTGGACATGCTACACCAGAGTGCGCATCTTGGAAATACTCTCGCACAACAATTACTTGTAGATCTATATCCAGCCTCGGATACCACTGCCATCGACCCTTCGTTGAGAGAGATCTGGCTCAAAAATGTCACTGAAGCGGGTATCTCTAGACCTGCGTATGCATTGTCCGGCACATCAGGAGAGGCTATGCGAGCACAAGCTCATGCTCGGCAGAAAGAATCATTCAAATGGCATGAAGGCAAGGAGATCGACCGTACGCACGTGTATAATGTACAGGACAACCCTGTCAGTTGTTGTTACTCAAGGGGCTGGCAAGACGGGTTTCTTAACTATGCCATTATCAACGACGAGCTGGAGTTGGCCCAGATGGTTCTTGAGAATGATCCAGCGTTGAAAGACAAGGTCGTAGACGGAGAGACACCTATGCTTCTTGCAAGTCGGCACGGCAATCTTCGGATGATCAAGATGCTTCTCGCAAAGGGTGCGACCCTGAATGGTGATGCATGGCAGCGCACAACGCCTCTGCACTGGCTCCACCGATTCCCGGAGCAAGAGCGGACAGAGGCACTTCGATTACTGAAAAGAGCTGGAAATGACGTGAATGCCTGGGACGACAACACCTACGGCAAACCAGCTTGGTTCAATTGTTTTTCCAACCTCCCTACCCAGGGAACTCCTCTCCACTGGGCGGTCGATTCTCAGTGTGTGATGACGCTTCGGACACTCGTAGACAACGGGGCTGACCCGCTGTATCGATTGAACTTTGGAAAGTCTGCGTTCGTGTACGCATGCTGTCTCGGTTATGCGCCAGCAATTGAGCTATTCCTCGAGTACGAAGCAGTCAGGGCCTCATTCGCTTCCTGGGTAAAGCTTCAGGGAGGGGCGCAAGTATTCGTTCAGCCACTGTTTTGGGTGGTAACCGGCGACAGACGATGGAAGTGTTTGATGCGCAACGGTTTGTCGTGGGAGGCTAAGACCAGACGAGTGATTGAGCTCCTTGTCAAGCATGGTGCATCTACAGACGCCGTTATGATGGTGACGCCGAATCATAAAATGAGCGCAACTTTTGCTGCCGCTTACCATGATTGCAATCCCGATGTCCTGCGATCCGGTCTTGAATTCGGCTTTGGAGACCATCTAGAAAGTACCTGGGGCGAAGCCACGTCTAGCGGCACCGCGCTCTTCCTTGCGATCACTCACCAGAATCGCGGACAGTTTGAACTGCTGCTTAAATACGGTTCGAATCTTCGCGCGGTTGACACGGCTGGCTGCGATGCCGTGCTGCGAGCGTGTGAGGAAACAGATGATCTGTTCTACATCCAGAGGCTAGTTGAGGCAGGAGCTTCGTTAACGGAGACTGGGACACGTCCAAGAGCTGCGTTCATGGTCGCCGTGCAGAATGGCAACTTCAAGACTGCACGCTGGCTTTACGACCAGGGCTTTGACAGAGATGAATTCCATTCAGGCAAAGGGCGGGAATCGTATACAACTCTTGGTCTTTTGCTCAAGAAGCACACCCGAGGCTCCGAGAAGCGCATTCGATTCCTCCTCAGCCTTCCCGACCGAGGAAGCGATGGATTCATCGTGCTCCGCCACCATGATCCTGATGAGGAGTTCTCTGTCTTTCATCGTGCGATTCACATTACTAGCGAAGATCCGGAGGATGCCGAAACGACGAAGCTGATTGTATTCACGCTTTTACAAAAATACAACCAGTCTCATCAGCTCGACCATTGCCAGTCGAGCACTTGGGCCTCGCCGCTGAGTATGGCCGCCGTGGTCGGAAACTACAAAGTCGTCCGCGCTCTTCTTGAAGGGGGGGCTTCCGTTGATACCGCTGACAAACAAGGGAAAACTCCGCTGGATATAGCATATGAACGATATTGCCACCCCGAGGACAACACTGCTTTTCTTTGGGTAGAGGTCGCGGATCTTCCGGCAGTCAGGCGCACCCTCGACTTTATAAATGGCAATACAGCTGAGATTTTGTCGCTGTTCGCAGGCTATGGGGCGGAATGTATCTCCTTTGAGTGGCCATCCTGGCACGAGATTGACCCTGGATACCGCGGGATGGACTGGGTTTTAGAGAAGCTGAGGGTGATACAGCAAGAAAGGTCCGAGCGAGAATCGAAGGCGAAGATTATGCTGTTGTGATATCCGTGCCCATGGACCGTTCATACATGTATATAGCCTCCTTCCCCTGAGTAGTTCAATCCATCATCGTCATCCACCACAACAATAGTACGCATAGTACAGGTGTTATTGGATGTGGCGATCAAGGATGGGATTCGACTCTTCGGAAGCGCATTCGAGACGGAAGAAGTCAAGCCGGGTACTGCAATTTTAACTTCTGAGCCACAAGTCATGATGAAGCACTTTTTTGACAAGAAGTCTTCACCGAAGCTTTGATGCATGTTCCAAAATGTGCCCTATAAGATTCTTTATTATTCAGGTCATTTATAATAGTAGCAGAAATTCAAGGAAGTGTAAATTACATTACACTCGCTATGTTGGAATAAACGGGTTGCCTTAGCTTTTGCGAGGAAGTAGCGAAGTCATGTAGTATAACCTAAAAAGATGTCATGTTTTTGCCTCCTAGAACGGCGGAGACGGCTTGATTTTCTCCAATAATTGTGTATCCGATGTTAGTGTATGTTGATACCATAGCATTTTAGAGTGTGTGGGGGGAGAATCTTCTTTGGGTTGTAGACACAACAAAGTTGTCTACATGGGATAACGCGGCACGTTTGAGATTACAATAAAATAAAATATTCGTACATTTAGGTCGTAGGTTCCCTATAATACAATACAAATACAAACAGGTACAATAAAAAAAAGCAATCTCATCCATCGACCACATCTCACATGAGAAGATAGAACAATATCCTAATACAGACAATTTCTGCCAACACTGCAAGTATGCTCGTCCGATTCGATAGCGCTGCAGACTCAGACGGGATCGGTGCCAACTGCGTTCTAACAGGCGTATTAGTCGAGATGGGCCACGTTCCTGAGGAATTAGCCGCGATAGTTGGGCCAGTTCCAGTTCCAGTCAATGTTGCAGACGCCGTGTTGGCTATATTGCGGCAAAACATTGTGGTTAGCAACTGCTTCCTACAGCCAAGAGGCGACACAAATAAACATACCAGCTGGCAATGACAAGAGGTGACAGTAACTGTTAAAGACAGAAAGAGCACTTGAGGCAGCCTCTTGAGGGTTAGAGGTGCAACGCGACGCCACGGCGGTGCCAATAACCCTGTCGAATTTCGCAGAACTGGAGACGCAGAAGCAGCTGTATGATGTCGTCTGGTGGTTGTCGCCACAGCCCGAAACCATGTTCCGGACAATTGTGCTCAGGGGAACCTCAGCGCACGCAGGTAGTTGGGTGTATTCAGGGACTTGATTGATGTAGACCTTTTGACAGAAAGCGACCTGCGCTACTAATGCCGAGTAAACAGTTATGAAGATAGAGGGTCTCATTTTGGATTGCAATGTAGTATGAGTGGTGATGGTGATGCAAACAGCCAGATGTGGATAAGTGTGTTTTGTTCATTACCTGCGAGAAGTTTAGCAGCACTTGGGTCTATTGTTCCGGTTATATGTTTTATTGTCAGAAACTAGGCGCCAGCATTGCAATAGTGATTTCCTATAAATAGCTGGTATTTACTTTAATTCAGGGTACCCTTTAATCTGGGACATCCCGAAGGAATAGTGTCGTACAAAACAATGGTATAAGTCAATGCGGAGGTGGTATGTAATAAATTAGACACACAAGTTTCCTTGATTCGACATGTTCCATTTCGTCTTAATGCAGGTTCCCGTCCAAACCCCTTTTTGTGGTAGTCATCGCCTCACAAAACGCCCGTCTTCACCGGTCCGGCGCACTCACAAAACGCCCGTCTTCACCGGTTCGGCGCAGCGACGCACTCACAGGATGCCAGTCCAACGAGCACACCCACCAAACCAGTAGTAGCCGCCGGCACACCTCTGAATATGGAATCTAGACTTTCTACGATTCTCACCGGTTCAGCCCAGGGGCGCACCCACCATCCGTCAGTCCAACAAGCACACCCACCAAACTAGCAGCAGCCGCCGGCACTTCTCAGGCTTGAGGGATCTGGACTTTCAACGATGTTGATTCACGGACAGCTTGTATATACAAACAAGGTGATCTCACTCACACATTAGATGGTAAAGTTTGCGACTCTCTTCTTCTCTCACGCTCACTTTCTAGTTCACTCGTTTTTTTTTCACTGCCTGCCTCAGCGTCAGCGCCGCTGTCACAGACGGCGGTGCAGATGGCAATATTTCCCCCGCCTAGGACCGTTCTGTGGTTGACTTTGGGTTGGGTCGTATGGATAGTGTCTACAGTGATATTATTTATTTGGGCAACTCCTGCTGCTCGGATAACCGTTCTGTGTCTCTGGGCACCGTTCCCATTCGTTCTCGTTCGGTTGGTTTATGATGCCATAACCAAATTCTCCAGAAAGCTACGTGGGGGACATAAGTATAACTACAATCTTGGCAACACCGTCATCACATTGATCATCTGTACGCTGGTTCTCCCATGGCTCTACAACGCATTTTGGTATCCGAATCGCACCAAACGTGTTGTCATCTCAGATCAGGACACCGTTGTATGTATCCCTATGCGACAATTTAATTCATGACCAGTCACACTCACATCTTATCAGGAAAACGTACACTTCCCTTCACTCACCCTCTTCCAGCGTGCGGACTGGACTTCTCAAGCAAACCTCGATGTATCTGTGCCAGGGAAATGCTTTCTCGGCTGGTACGACGAAACTGCGCCCGATTGCAACGAAGTGGCGCCAGGAACAACTCCATGCCAATGTCCGAGAAGTTGGAACGAAAAAGTGGAGGATTTTAAATGGCACAATACCAGCTATCGCTCCCTGACACTGACGTCGACACCGTCCATGCTTTCACTGTTCCAACAACCCAGATGATAGCGCAGGCTTTCTTCAATTGCAAGTGGTACCAAAAACTTCACTCATCTCAATAGATTACGGCTAACCGTCACTAAACAGATGACTCCTCACAGGCTCTTAACGACTCATCAATGCTCTTGTCGCCGAGTTTGTGGATTGCCATATACGATCCAACGTTGAATCTGACAGAGGCTCTTGAGAACGGATACACCCGGATGGTTCTCATCAATGCCAATGGCTTGACAGCCATCAACCTTGGCCTCAATCGCAGACAGGCACCAAACACATCGCTAGCATATGATTATCAGCTTTCTATATCGACTATCCCCGCTGCTGACGTTAATTGCGGTGCCACCTCTACAGGGAGCACGGCTCCCTGCTTTATCAGTGTCTTTCTCCAGTTCCCAAGTTTCGATAGACAGAACTCTTGGCAGGGCGTTGCAATGGCTTGGGAGGTTTGTAGCACTCCCCTTTCTTTTGTGGAGAAAGTTTACTAACATTAAATTTAGGAAGTAGTAGCCGCGGCCGGCTCGTGGTTTTCTCTCTTCCAAATCGCTGGTTGGATTTTTTCTGGTTTGGCTTTTCACATTGGTTAGGGGCGTGGAGTTGTATGAGGGGCATTGTTCTGCTAATGTTGATGTATAGTATGAGCTGTAACGATACCGAATACAAGATGCTTCTAGCGATGTTCATTAAAACAGCTATGGCCTGAGATTATCACAGACTCATAGCTCTACAGGCAGTCCCGCTATCCCTCAGGAGCTACCCAGTGCCCCCTACCACAATTCGGTTCGAGGTATTTAGTAACCGCTCTTGACGAGGTAGTCGCCCAAGTTCTCGACGGTAGAAGCAGCGTTGCCGGCTTGGACTCCGTCGCCGTAATGGCCGATCAGGATTGCTTGTGTAGTCTTAACGATAACTATTCCCTCCCTGCCCTAAATTACAGCCACAGTCAGCTCTTGCATTCCTCAACTATTCGACCACAAGGTTTCAATTTCGAAAATGAAACAAAGAGAGTTGATGGAGGGGAATCGTACTTTTCGACCATAGACACTTCTTCCCTCAGCCTTGAAAACAACGAATCGCTCGCCGGCAATGTATATGCCCTCAGTCCATAGCTTGTCTGCTGCGTCGCCACCGGCAAGAGATGCCACGACGTTTTTCATCTCGGCCGGTTGGACCTATTGAAATCACTCTCAGTAACATGTCCATAATATATCTAATTATATCGTGTACATCCGTGTTAATGAGTACAACGACGCAATCTGCTGTTCGTGATGGTGGCAAGTGAGCTACAAGAAGAAGGGTGGGGCAGACATACAGTGAACCCTGGTGTCGTAGCCCAGACGCTGTCGCCAGCTACACTGAAGATGGCGCCCTTGTCCAAATGGCCAGATCCAACAAGACTTACATATCGTCAGGAACACGTTCGCCTCATCTCGAATTCGTTGGATCGCAAACCTAGAATCGACGTATGCTGGGAGGCGTTTGGTTAGCCTCTCTCTAGCTGCGGGAACCCTCTATCTTCGGGAACTCTAGGTACAGGGACATAGCGGGGTAGGGGATGCTGTACCTTGCCACAACATTTTTTGGAAATTCTAGTAGAGGTTCGAAGAATGGGAAGGCTGTCCGTGGATTATAGAATATATTGAGAGAGTGGATGAGCTCAAGTATATGAATTGGGTATGTTTTGTTGTTGTTGTTGTTGTTGTTGGAGTGCTCGGACTACACCAGTGAGGTATCCTAAGCGAAGACCTTCAATTTACAATTCACCAATCCTATCGTTATGGTTTAATGATACGGCTCTGAACAAGAAAAACATCTGATTGCTAGGCCCCTCTCTGACTGTGCACGTTCTTGCCCTTCCCATTAGAATAGAAGAATGTCACGTACTCCGTGTGCCCCTCTGCCCTAAAAACGTCGTCCAAGCCAGAACGTTCAACGATTAGTGAGATCCTGGAAACGCTGGTGCTCGTTCTATTTTCGCGAATTGACTAACTTGGACAGAATCGAGCATTCAGATACAGTATCAGATACAGTAACGTATTTCACAAGCGAGTGGGCCACACAAGCGAGTGGGCCACGAAAACACCAAAACGCGTCAACCCGACAAAAGTCAACATGCTGCAACCAACACAAGCTAAATCCTCTAATCAGGAGGATAGAATACTATTGGCTATTAGTGCAATTAACCAAGGCCAGTTTCATAGTGTTCGAGTAGCTGCAGTATCGTACGATATCCCTTGAACAACACTACATCGACGAATTAAAGGAATGACTTCCCGACGCGATTCTATTCCCAACTCACAGAATTTGACTTCGTACAAAGAGTCAGCTCTTGTTTAGTATATCCTCGACCTAGATTCACGTAGATTCCTGCCCCAGCTGCAAGCTGTGCAAGAAATGGCAGACCTTCTACTCTCCGAACGAGGCGAGAGCCCTATTAGGAAGGACTAGACTACCAACTTTATAAAGCGTCGTACAGAAATCAAAGCAAAGTTTAGCTGGAAATACAATTACAAACGAGCAAAATGTAAAGATCCTAAGATAATTTAAGAGTGGTTCTCTCTCGTACAAAACACAGTCGCAAAATACAGCATCTTAGAGCAGGATATCTACAACTTTGATGAAGCAGGTTTTGCAATGGGAGTTATTGCTACTACAAAGGTAGTCATAAGCTCAGAAGCAAAGAGCTGTCCAAAGACTATATAGCTAGGGAATAGAGAGTGGGTGTTAATTATCTAAGGTGTCAATTTGTATAGATGGGCACTCCCGCTGTTTCAGCTAGGGAATAGAGAGTGGGTGTCAATTATCTAAGGTGTTAATTCGTACGGATGGGCACTCCTGCCATTCATTATTTTCAAGGCGCAGAATTACCTCTCTGCTTAGTATAAGGACTTAGGATTGCTAGACAATTAGGTAATTACGCTAAGTGAGAATAGGTAGACTTTAAATTCAATTAGGTACGAGTAGATTTAATACTTCGATCGATATACAAACAGTTGTTCAATTGGAACCTATCGCCTTCTCATTCTTAACAGATATAAGAGCTACCTCTTAGCTCAATTCCAACAATACTGTATAGAACAGAAGATAATTACTCTCTATATGC
>JPKC01000592.1:0-14891 GCA_000750925.1 Pseudogymnoascus sp. VKM F-4518 (FW-2643) | reverse complement strand
CTATAGTACTCCTCGAGACTATAGTTACTTTTGAACTTGGAAAAAGGGCCAATACCGACAGAATTTGGATAGCTTATAGCTTAGTGCAAGAAGCTTATAAATAAAACAACAACAAAACAACAATCACGGTACAGAGGAAAGCTGGAAACCAAACTTAAAAGTGATAAAAGCAGTAATCCACTTTGCAACTACAACGGGCAGGTTGGTGCCTAAAGCGTGGCTTAACTACAACGAGGACACCACAGAGAGAGAGAGAAGGAAAATAGAGGATCCACGGAGTAGGCGAGTGGATCAGTGACGAGCATCGAACCGAACTTATTCGGCGAAGTGTCGTCGATCTTGAACCAGTAGTGGTAGATTCCATCCTTTAATCCCAAAGTACTCGCTTTGATCTGCCACAAACCTGTCTCCCCATCCTGGGTAAGGTCGTGCGTCATCTCATCTCCGAATGTATCTGGAACATTGAAAGTCACATTCCTAATTACCAGCGAAGGGGCCAGCCGCTCTGAAGAGAAGGCTGATAGCAACCCACCTGAGCACACGCGAGCTACGCGCTGTGAGAGAGCCGTCCTTGGTGGGAAGATTGCGCCAAATAAGGCAGATCGTTCGGATGTGAGTCGGTACTTTGCCTCTGAACCACGTTATCTGTCAAAACCAAAAGCTCTTTGTACAATCTGGTTCCGCGGCTGGTCGGAGGAAAAGCCACACACATGACGTCACTATGAGCCGAAATGTCCCCCTCGCTCCAAGCGTGGACAACCATCGATCAAATATAACTTCAGCGTAGATTGGTTGTGCAAGACGGTCTATAGGTCAGTGATCCTTCTGATATCTATATGTAACGATGGATGTAGGTCTCGGACTAACCATAGTGGATCTCTGCATAAAGTAAGTCTATCGGTCCACATTAAGTTATGTGCAACCTGTTCCGGCTTCAAGAGGATGCATACTTGCTGGCTGAATCTTAAACAAAGTGACTTTGAATGAGGCCACGATACGCTGTTTGTTCTTGTAATTCTGGCTAACACATATTCAGGTACGGCAAACAACTCTACGAAGTTTGTCAAGCATACAAACATGCAGATCGCGAAGTCCGTGAAGGTATACTGAGCATTGAAGGTGTGTGGTTGAAAACAGAAACTCAGGTAGACGCAATCCGAAAGATGTGGGGCAGCCTCGACGAACGGCTACAAATCCATCAAAATCATGTGCTGGCATTGCTACAGGAGAAGCTGCAGATTGCTATCAGCATAATAAATGGACTGGATACCATGCCCAGCGACGAGCCCACTTTGAAAATCCTCATTAGTAGAAGAGGAGATATGAAGAAGCTCAAGTATGCTACGTATGTCAAAGGGTTACTTGACAGGATCCTGAGAGACTTGGAAGACTGGCATAGGAGGTTCGATCCATCTTGGTATCTTCTTGCACGCGCTACGGCTCCACCAATAGACCAGCACATAACGACCAAGGAAGCAAACTTGAGCAAGGAGCTCTATATAATTCAGGAGCTTCGGCATGTGCATCGAATGAATGATGTGTCTCTAGACTCAAGGAACTCAGTATTCTTGCCAAAAGAATACTCGATCCAGGAGAGGAAACCAATTGCGAATACCTCCACTGAGACCGGCTATGTTGGGCAACAAGTCGTTGTCATCGACTCTCTGCGCATTGCGAAAGAGAAAGACCTCCAGGTGGCAACAAAAGACGCGCGTGATATTGCACGCACACTTGCCAATGTCGATCCAAGTGTCTTTAGCCTGCTCTCTTGCCAGGGCATAATTAAAGCGTTCGACTCTTCCAATCAGGTCACTGGATTCGAGTTCATTTTCGCAGTGCCAACTGCATTTGAGGACCCTCGGAGTCTGAGGACTGTTCTACTGGCTAACCACGACTATCCCCTAGATGACCGTTTCCGGCTTGCAAAGCTACTGGGAAGATCTGTTTCCTTCCTGCACTCTTCTCAGGTTGTTCACAAGAATATTACTCCAGAAACCATTCTTCTATTCAGGGACTCAGCAACTGGCCTCGATACTCCATTCCTCGTAGGCTTTGAGAAATTCCGCCGCGTTGAAGGTCGGACATATATGAGCGGCGATACGTTTTGGGAAAAGAATCTCTACCGACATCCGAAACGACAGGGTGAACGGCCGGAAGAAGTACAAAATGCAGCACGATATCTACAGCCTTGGTGTTTGCCTGCTTGAGATTGGCCTTGGAGCTTCATTCGTGCGCTTTGAGGCAACTTCTGTGAGGTATATAAGGGGCCGTTTGCTTCAATAACCACATTTTACCAGCGGCTGGAATCGGCTAACCCGATGTAGTGATAAAAACCCAAGAGGCGCAATTCCAGGGTTGATATTAGAGGTTCCCGAGCATTTGAACAATAAGGATATTCAGGCAAGGGCGTTCTACATCAAGAGGAGGCTTGTTGCCATGGCAGAAGGTCACTTACCAGGGAGAATGGGCAGGAGCTATACTTCCGTCGTGCTCTCTTGCTTGACGTGCTTGGATCCAGACAATCAAGGCTTCGGTGATGAGTGCAACTTTACAGACGCGGATGGGATTTTGGTCGGCGTTCGATACATTGAAAAGGTAAGGATTACGTTACCTATTTGAAAGTCTACTAACAAGTATAAGATCCTGTATCAGATCGAGGAGGTCAGGTTATAGGTCTGTGGTGGTGGATTATTTTCCGAGAGAAATATCAGGAATGCATGCTAACAAATGCAAAGGTCTATCTGAAAACAAGGGGAGGGGGAACTACCCGGAAATTACAATCACGTATTACTATCTGAGCTGCATCATCGTAGAAGACGGTGTCGAGAGCAGAATCCAGGAAATCATCCAGTCTAAGTTTGAGATCAAGAAGCTCGCTGCTGCCAAGGAGCTGATGACGCTCATAGAGGATGAGAAACGTCAGCCGATAACGTACAATCATTACTATACCGACAACATTCTGAACGCAAGGCATGATGCGATGAAGGGCAGCATACAAAAAGCAATGCACAGCGTTGTTGAAAATGACTGGAGTAGAACATGGCAGGTCAACAATACTCCCATGGACTCTGTAAGGCTCCTAGCATCTCTTTAGAATAGGGTCATCGTCAACATGGATGATTAAGCTTGTTCGGAGGCTCTGGCTGGACTTGATGCCTATTATGAGGTACGTTATTCTCATATTTAACGGAGTATTAAGCGTAACGTGCGGAAAGTGGCTATGAAGACCTTTTGTCGACAACGTATGCCGTCAGGTTTATCTAACGCCATATTGTCTCTAACCTGCCGGACTTATTTTCCCCGATGATTGTAATGGGACTCTCAGATCAGGACCTAGTTCGTATTGCAGCAGAGCCGCAGCGGCAAAAGGAAAAGCGGGCTGCACTTCCCGAACTAGCCCAAAATCTTAGAGATAGTCTGTTGCATCTCCATAACTGACTGAAGGCTGTTGGTTTTGGGAGTTTTGTTCATGTGCGTTGTATATTTTTACTCAAGTTAGTTAACGTAGTGTATGGCCTAATGCGACATATGGCCTAACGCGACAGTAAATCCGACCCTATCCTCTTTGATCGTGTCCTGCGTGCTACATAATCGACCAACTCATTATCCGATGCCGACGACGAGTTTCCTAGTACCTCTGCTTCCTCTTCCTCCTCGGCTTCCTCAATAGGACGCTTGCGTAGGCGCCCGCGAGGTCGTTTTGCAACTGGCTTAGTCTCTACCTCTCGCGCAACATCTAACACATCTTGTGTGCTATACACGAACCTTCCTTCCAATCGGACTCTTTTGCCTCTTATATGAGCTTTTCGTGCTTGTAGTAGTTCTTCTTTCTCTTGTAGCTGCTTACGAAGAATAATGAGCTCGGTATTCTGTGTTTCAGCCATGCAGGTGACCCGGTCTATATATCGCTTTGCAGGTAATGCAAGACCTAGCACCTGTGCAAGTACTAAATTTAAGAGCACATTTGACTCCTGTAGTTTAGTCCCATCTAGAGGTGAGCTCTTAAGCAACGAGAAATCTAGATTGTCTTGAGAGGGTAGTGTATGTGGCTTTTGGAGGGCAGAAGCAGGTTGGACTAGGAGCCGATTAAGTATCTTTTGTAGGTTTGAAGATATTAAACCTAAACCTCTCCATCTACTAAGAATGTTGTCTAATGTAACAGCCTTCTTGCGAGCCTAGATAAACATTTGCATCCATTTAGCATGTAGGATCCGTTGTGAACTATGTTGAGAGACAGCGTCTGTCTCCCCTGCATAGGCACGCTTCAATGCTAAGAACACTCTAACATTAAGTAGTTGAAGAAGATGCGAACAATGTAGAGGCATTATAAGCAAGTCGATATCGTTCTCTATATAATACGCAATAAAATTAGCTTGTATGTGACTTCTATAGCTATCTGCAATTAACAATCGACGTTGGTTCCCTGCTATTTCTTATGTTTAAGGCTTAAATACCTTTATTAACCAATGCAAACTAAGATCGTTAGATGTCTAGCTATTCTTACTAACTGCAAAATGCCAGTTAGAAGGTGTTTTAGAAGGTAGCTAGCTAGAGTTTAGATTTTTGGCCTTAAAGATGATCATTGGCGTTAAAGACACACTAGCTACATTAATGCATTCGATATTAGTTACCCACTCTTGTTTGCCTACTACGCTCTTATGCTTTTGGTTTAATTTAGCTAGAACAAGAACTTGTGTAGTCTGACTCTCTCCGATCCTAAAACCTAACTCGTCTATGTTCTAGATGTTCTGCGCTTTATATGTATGTTCCTGAAGTTGCGCTGCAACTGCATTAAACCAGCGCTCAATTACCTTGTATGAAGCCCTATTGAATTGCGCATTCTGTATTTGACGAGTATAGATACCCTGAACTGTTGGGTGCCGATTCTAAAAGCGATAGAGCCATTCGTGGCCAATTGGGGAGGTTGTCTTAACGATGGCTTCATTTCTAGAGACGCGTCTAACGCGTTGACGTCGAATTAACTCAGCTAAGCCCTTTAGTAGTGCAGGTGTTATTGGCGATCTAGCACATGTATAACGTGTAATCCATCTTACTAAAGTCTTTTCTTCTGCGTTTGAAAGAATCTGATTTATCTCGCGAGCCTGAGCTCGCGAGTTACCTCTAGCCATTCTTCGACTAAGGGTATCATGTAAGACTTCAAAGTGGCGGGCAGCAGCACAAACAGAGGAAAACTTGCCGTCTTTTAGCGACTGAATAGCCTCCTAGATCTGAGTTTCATAATGCGATGATTTTGAGCGGTTGGTAGGATGCATTGCAAAAGTTATTCTAATTTAAAGGTAGTGGGGTCGGATTTACTGTCGCGTTAGGCCATATGTCGCATTAGGCCATACACTAAGTTATAACTTTATAGACTTACTAAGAAAAAATTTGTGATTCTAAAACTATAGATTCGTCTCGTGACAGGGTGTGTCTCTGGACGTAGGGACAGACGTTAGCAGTTAAGGGTTAGTCAGGCTGTGGGCGGCCACCGTAGTTTAGTCACGGCCGCCTAGGGCTAGGGCCGGCGGTATACCAGGGGCGACCGGGCGGGCGTCTCTAGGAGGATAGGTCTGGAAGGCGCTCCCTATACCAACTTCGCCGACTGGCAGTGGTATAGCCATCGTGTTAGTGTCCACTCCTCCGCATCAGCTGCAGAACTAAAGATGACGTCGGAAGACGCTGCCTACTACGATGACTTGGGAGAGCAACTGATTGACTAAATTGCGGGTTGGCCAATATACCAATCTAGAATTGCAATCCAGATTGATTATTCGCAACACTGGCTAAAACATGCTTGATATTCAGCTCGATCAAGAGATAGCGGTATTTGGATTTGATCTTTAGCTGCGTCATTTTTGATATTTTGAATCTGATTGACAATAGCTTGTTCAATTGAAAGCCCCTATAGTGACAGACTGCCGCAACCGACTAAAACAAATGGCGCCCAGAAGAACGGATGTGCGTAAGGGTGCCCACCAGTTTCATTTTCATCCCCCTCGTCTTTGATAGCAGCATCAAGTGCGTTCAAAATCTTGCGCAGCTGAGCCTTGGCTAAAATTTTGTTCTCAGTTTCGGTGTCTAACTGTTCACAAACAGTTTTGAACCGTTTTAATATAGAAATGATTTCGGACGCGTCAGCTTTATATAGCTGTTTCTGCGCACGTCTCAAGCAACTTGCAAACGAGGAATCAGGTTCAGAACCAATCTTCAGAAGTTCAGCAAAGAGGAAAGACATTATACATGCCGAAGCGAGATCAGAAACCTTCCAAAGGCTGCCAATGAAAGAGCTCGCACCCGATGATAGAATTGAATAAGAAAACCCTAGGACTTCATTTCCAACGGACTCGCCGAGACCACTTAGGCAAGCCTCGAATACCACCAGCGTGGCTCTGCCTTCCAGCTTAACAAGTTCTAGTACTTTGAAGTCTTCTTTCAATGAGATATAAGCTTTCCATGCCGAATATTGATTCGGCACAATTGTTTTATCGCCGTGATTCGGCACAATGCCTTTATCGCCGTGAGTAGCAATCAGCATAACATTAGAGTTCTGGTAGCTGTTGCTGAACTCCTCCACGTCTACTTCGTGCGTAAGCCGTGGCTTGCAGCCAAGGCGCTGAGCTATCTCAATTGAAGCAGCCGCTGACAAGTTCAGGGGCCTTTTCTCGAGTGGATTCCTGAATGTCACCGCTGCCTTTTGCTCTTTGGTTTCTGGTCTCTTCCTCTTCCTATCTCGCTCTACCAAGTGCTGTAGCACTGAGAGACTTGGGGCAACGGAAACGGCCTTTTTAAGGAATATTGGCTTACCATCTAGTAGAAGGGCCGAGAACGGGAATTTGTTGAGAAAGCTTGATGGCACAAAGATTATATGGGACCTGTTTGCAATAACCTTCGAGATTGGTTTAATGATCTGGTCCGACAACATAGTAATGGTCGCCATCATTGCCTCATAATTCTCCTTGGGTGGATTCCCATCGACAATGTCCTGAAATGGCTTCAAATAGTGAAGGGCATGTCTCTGCATCTCGATGTCAGTCGTGTCACTAGTGTGCACGAGCTCAACTCCAGAATCGGTAACGCCGAGGACTAAGAGCCCGTCTCGCGAGATGTTTATGTGAACGACAATTGCGTCTGCGGGGATGGATTGGTATAGCTGTGTCACGTCTGTTGTCCATTGGAGTTCTTTCACGATGAAAGCGAGGCTAGGTGATTTCTTTTCCTTTTCAAGATCGGTTTCGAGGTTGGTTAGCCAGTTGTGGAAGTTTTCTTCCTGGATGTCTGACTTTGTAGCGGGTGAGGCCTCCAGCTCACTCTCTCGCAACTGGTGTGACCAGTCTTTCCATTCAACGAACTCTTTTGAGGCAACTTCCGGGATCAGCAGGTCAAGAAGTACACGAGCACGACCCTTTTCAAGAAAGAGTATTGCTTCATCCATCCAAGTCGGCCCACGAAATTTCCAGATATCGCAAACTTCGTTAAACTTTTCGGAGTTTGTCAAATCTGGAAATCTCAGAACTGTTTTCGCCAGCCCTACAAACAATTCTGCAGAGTGAATAGTTGAGAAAATATCTCTTCGGTCTTTGTCGTCCGCAAGTCTAGAGCGGGTCTTTTCAATGACTTGAAGAGCTCTGAGGTACCAATTAAAAGCGGACGCGAAGTTCCCGTTCTGATACTCTATAGATGCAATCCACGTCATAAGATACCAATCAGCCCCTTCTTCGCGTGTCCTAATCTCGTCGAAAAACTTTGGTAATTCTTCTCTGATATTCTGCAGCACCTCTGCGCCGAGTTTCCAGTCTTTTGCCAAGAAACACATCGCGATGGATCTTTGTGCGTGGTTCTTACGTTGCACAGCTAACATGTCAAGCTGCACGTCCCCAAAATCTTCACCTTGAATAGGCATAGACGTGGGTAGCTTTCCCCCAAAAATGTCTGGTATGGCTCGAGGAAGCAGTTTGCGTGCAGTGTCAAAGTCGCCGATATACTGTAGTGCAACGGCCTCGATTGTATACACTTGGGTGGAGTTAATGGCCGCAGTATCACCAAGACTGGAGATAAATTCCCTCAAACAGTTATCCGCTTCGTCGACATCTGTGTGATCTACAAGAGCCACGCGCCGGTTTTTAACGGCCTTATCAAAACCCTCCTGTATTTCGTCTATCCGAGGTGTTCTCTGAGAAATGAATTTCTTGAAAGTCTCCATGATGTTGCCAGAGGAAGAAGAAAGCATTGCCGAAAGGATCTCTGGTAGGGATTCACTCTTGGTGTCACCCAAAGGTGTAGCACTACCGGTAGTAGCTGCAGAGGAATCATGGTCCATAAACATATTATCTGGCAGAGAACCAACTAAAGCTGCAATAGTGGATGCCCCAAAATGTTTGTCTCGCTCCTCCCCCCCCCCTTCATTCCGTCTGGTGTCATTTTCATAGATAGTCGAGGCGGCTTGCCCAAAGTCTTCTTTCCGTATGGGGTCATTATCATAGATAGTCGAAGCGAGCTGCTCAAATTTTTCTTTCCGTCTGGTGTCATTTTCATAGATAGTCGAAGCGACCTGCCCAAAGTTTGCAACAGTGTTGTTACGTTGCATTCTTAGTGTCTGGCGGTAATCTTCTGATGGAGTGTTTGAAAAGAGCTTGAATCCACCCACAGCTTGAGAGAGAATGCTGTGACCAGTTTCCATGTAAGTCCTCGCCAGCTCTAGATTTCCATGTTGCTTTTGCAACTGAGCCTGAGAGACTATAGCATGGAGTTCCAAGAGATAGTCCTCCAAAGCGTGGAAGCAGGCTCTAGAACAAGCAAAACAATGCGATGCCATACTCAGGTTCCTCGGGGTCTTGCATATTTTCTTGCCGACACGTGCCATTAGCAAACCAACAAACTGAGATACTGCGATGTTTCCATTCTCTCTTCCCCACGTGCCAATGTCAGCAGCTGATTCGGTGACTGTCTTTTTGACAGACTTTCCGCCGTCATCATAGTTTTGCTCCTCAGGGAGGATGATATTGAGTAGAACACGGTAGCCAGCAACGATTTGGGTGTTCGGACCATCTTCTTGAAACCATTTGAAGGCCTTTTCAAGTTCCGTATGAACTGAATTGCGAACATCTCCCGGTTGAGGTGCACCCGCAGGTGCGGAACCGCCAGCGGTAATAATTTCGATATATTCAGCAAAATCGAGGCAAGCAAATCGAAGACATATTGCAGCCTTCCCCCGATCAGACATCCCCTTGTCGAACAATGCATATGCTTCTTTATAATTGGATACTGCGCTTTGATCCTTCCTCAGCGGTAATTCAACCAGCTCAGATACCCCGAAGGTCTTGAGCTGTTCGATTCCGAACTCGGTGTCCACAGCATACAGATTGAGTGCGATAGGGCTTGTGAATGGCAGTGATAGCGCGTTATCTGCTTGCATCATCATGCAGTTTCCTGCTCCAATAAAGTCTCCATCATTGTGATAGCAAAGGAACAGTTTCGAAAGCTCCGTTCGCCCCTCGGATGAACCTCCGGCAAGCAGATACTCTACATTGAGCCTTTCCATGTACCTGGAAGTTCGCAAGAGCCCCAGACGTTTCGCATCGTTAATGAACCAAGATTCACACGGTTTGGAGGAGTCGAAAAGCGGAGCGCAAAAGCTGGCGTTGTAGTTGGGATGGTGATGAAAGGCGGCCATCCATAAGTTATTTGGCAGGTTGGAAATATATCTGATGACCTTGATTTCGAGTCTCTCGATGCCACTCCAGCTCTGTCGACGAGCAGTGCAAAAGTCTACAAATCTTTTCAGGTTTCCAATCCTGTCTAGTGTCGCATCACTAATTGGCCCCGAACCCGTATCTGCGTCGGAACGAAACCTCAGAAAGGGAGGCAGTTTCTTCAGTGAGCGAATATGATGCTGAAATATCCGACAACGAGAAATCAAGGACTGATCCTCGGCTTCTTCGGCCAGAGTTGATAAGTTGATGAGATAATTTTCTGACTGTGACAAGTTTCCCGTCATGGTCGCATGCAGAGATCGCAAGATAAGGATGGTGGCTCGATCCTGTGTTATTGAGAAAGAGGTGATCCTCGACTCCAGTTGACGTATCCGGGAATCTGCATCCTCGAGGTCGGTACGGTATTCTTCGGAGCATATTGTCCCATTGAAGAAATCTGATATTTCCTTGAAGTCCATTTTGCAAATAGGAAAGTCTGAGGGTTGTCGAGAATGATGAGTGATGAGTACTTAGTTACTCAGTTAATGTGAAGGACAATTTGATGATTAGGGATGATAGCATGATTGGATAAAAGATAGCTTAGGTCCTTATTAGAGTGTCTACATAAAGATCAACTTATGCACTAGGCTAAGAAAATACCTGCAAGCCACAAGAATCCAGGGCAACAAAAGAAAGAGAAAAAAACGGCATAGAACACGTTAGTTATGCAAATCCTGAGCCGGGAAGCTGAAGGGCAGCTAGGAGAATGATCATAGCTCATCATGATGTAGGGTGCTACTGTAAGCGAGCCGACGATTAAAGGATCTCGATGGTGGAGTTTCACCTATCGACACAGCGACGATCTAGGCTGGATTAAACGGCAATCGCCGACAGGATCTCGATGGTAGAGGCCGGCAGGATCTAGTTTAATCTATTGACACAGCATGATCTATGTTGGATCAAACCGGCAATCGCCGACAGGATCTCGATGGTAGAGGCCGGCAGGATCTAGTTTAATCTATTGACACAGCATGATCTATGTTGGATCAAACCGGCAATCGCCGACAGGATCTCGATGGTAGAGGCCGGCAGGATCTAGTTTAATCTATTGACACAGCATGATCTATGTTGGATCAAACCGGCAATCGCCGACAGGATCTCGATGGTAGAGGCCGGCAGGATCTAGTTTAATCTATTGACACAGCATGATCTATGTTGGATCAAACCGGCAATCGCCGACAGGATCTCGATGGTAGAGGCCGGCAGGATCTAGTTTAATCTATTGACACAGCATGATCTATGTTGGATCAAACCGGCAATCGCCGACAGGATCTCGATGGTAGAGGCCGGCAGGATCTAGTTTAATCTATTGACACAGCATGATCTATGTTGGATCAAACCGGCAATCGCCGACAGGATCTCGATGGTAGAGGCCGGCAGGATCTAGTTTAATCTATTAAGAGGCTGACAGGATCCAGCCTAGATCGTCGTTGTGTCGATCGGTCAAACTCTACCATCGAGATCCTTTAATCGTCGGCTCGCTTACAGTGGCACCCTACATCATGATGAGCTATGATCATTCTCCTAGCTGCCCTTTAGCTTCCCAGCTCAGGATTTGCCCAACGTGCTCAAGGCATATTAAACCTCGTACTCTCCTGAGGAAATCAGGACCCGCCACAATTCGAACTCTAGCTATGATAGTCATTAGCCTTTTTGCTTTCTCGCTGCCGTAATAGTCCACGATACTTGTCATATCTTACAATGTCATACTACCTTTTTGACACTGGCTACCATCCAGATCAGATTACCCTAGGAACACTTGTTTATAAGAATTATGCCAGGCCGGATGTTCGCTGTGCCACATTTCCCAAAGTCGAGTAAGTTCTGAAAACAGGCTTTTTCCCTTCATATATCCTGACAAGTGAAAAATAAAGCGAGACCAAGGTCGAGAACCAGAATGTAGTATTGAGCCAGGAGATTAACGGCAGCTGGGGAAAGAGGACTGAATCACAGTATGGCTTCGGAGTAGACGCTTTAAACCTAGCTACCATTAGGGCCAATGCTGGGATGACATATAGCAGAATTGTATCTGCAGACAGAGGCCGTCGTGTACACCTGAAGGAGTAAGTGTGCTCTGCGCTGACTGCAAAAAAAATGCTAATTGGACCAAATTCCAGTCCCATGACATTTTTCAGCGACGAGGTGATTCAATCCGCCGAAATCCGCAAGAAACTCGCTATCTGGCTCACAGCCTCGAAGAGTTCGTACCTTTTCAGAAGGGCGACGTTCCAGAAACCGAAGGTGTATTGCGTCACGGGAGTTTACGAGCTGACAGGTGTACGGTCTATTTCTAGCGATAGCTGGAATGTCTCAATCGACTTCAACCTAGAACCTCTAACGCTTGGCGCCGCTACAGGCATTCCAATCGGTTTCGAGATTGGCCCGTTCCAGAATGGAGAATACTTGAGGGCGAATGTCGCAATGCCAAAGATGAACATCTGGATGGCGCGGTTCCACCAGTTGAACGTCGAATACTTGCGGATGGCCGCGAGCGGGGAAACGCCCCTGCCAACGAGAATCGACCTTCGCCCTGACGTGACATATCCTAGAGGTGGCCTCATGGCAGGCGAGCCTACTCCTGCGGAAACGAAGGTGCTAGATGGAGCGGAGGTCCTAAATGCAACTGTTGTGAACGTTGGTCTTAGTGAGAGCCCCGAAGTGGTTGAGGACGAGGAGGATGGGAAATACTGGGAAGCCTTTGAAGAAGCAGAGAGAAGACTAGAGAGGGATGCTGAAGACAGCAGCGAGGAGAATGAGTAAGCCGTATAACGTCTGTCCCTACGCAGGCATGTCAATAGTGTGGTGTGAATTTGAAACCACACTATTAGTGTAGTGTAGTGTACACTATAGTGTCTATAGGGGTATATGGTTAAGGCTTAAGCTAAGGCTCAATATTAAAATGTAGGGACAGTTGAGTCTGAAATTAGCTCCTTACTGCCCCTATCTGTCTATTCTATATCTCCTTATCTCCTAATGCCTTATAGTAACTAAGACTTAATACTCTTAAGCGCTTTAATAGTCTTTAGTAGCAACTATGCCCTACCTTTATAAAGTGTGTTTGTAGCTCTTAAAAAGAGCCGTTCTAGTACATTACTTATTACTAGGATTAAAAGCACGTTAATTACCCATCTTAATAAGTTAGGATAAGCTTCCTGCTATAATTCCTCCTTCTACTAGTTAATAGCTAATTGCTTACTCCTTTTAAGTAAGTGTAGTGTTATATAGTATAGCTTATACTAATTAACTACCTCATTGTCTTATAGATTGTTCTATAGGTAGAATTTTGAAATCTCTAACTAGTCTATATCTAAAACATGTACTTAATAATTAACACTAGTATGCAAGTGTTACAGCGGAACAAGAAGGCTGGCCAACTACAGGATGAGAAGAGGGGAGGTTACATGAGACCGACCTAGGTACCTAGAGGGGCAGCAGAGAATAGTAGTTCCGGACGTATCACGTGACGGACTCTCAGGACTTTGAGAGAGTCCTAGGAGTCCCAGACTCTAGGGACTTGAGTAAGTTCTACAGAGTCCAAGTTAGTTCTTAAATAGGAGCTTTGTGCTCAACTTAATACAGTATTTGTTATATACTAGTAACGTGTTACTTAAAGCCTTTGTGTCTAATCCCCTGCCTCCTCTGTTAAGTAAAACTTTACATATAAGAAACCTCTATGTCTACTATAGTTTAGTAGTCAGCGTTACATAAGTGCGTGCTTAAGTTCAGATGTTGTTAGCAGCCTCTTTGCGTAAGTAATCTAGGAGAGGACCTGTTTTGCAAGCTCTTTTTTGCCTGTAAGCTGGCTGTCAATTCTCTCTATAGCATTGTTGTATACATTATTGTATGCATCATTTCTAGTTAAGAGCTCCTTTAAAGTAGTACAGATAGCCTTTAGGGACTTTTTACCCTTTAGTAAATTAAAGTGGAGCTATACAAGCAAGAACCTATAACTAATAAGCATTATTTACTAACAGCTCTAAGTTATATACATCCTATTAACTGCTTTTACAACTGCAGCCTTTATTTTACCCTACAGTTTAGAATTGCAAAGAACATAAGTAGGCAGCTTAGATATATAGCCATCTAAGTATCTCTATATATCATTATTGCTTGCTTAAATTTCCAACTGTATACTGTTTTTAAATTGTAGTTCAATTTCTAGAATAAATCTGAAAGTAGAAAAGATATTTGCTCCCAACTTTAACTGTAATGTAAAAATCTCAGTTAAAAGTTTTGTCCTATAGCTACTAGATGTTTGACACTTATTAAGTGCGTCAATAACGATGAAGCTTCTTAAATATAGAGTAGCAACAGACTAAAGAGTACTTAATAATTCATTAAATGCTAGTTGCATCCGGTTATTTTTATAGCTGTTATAGAGAGATTTCATGCTCTCTAGTAGAGGATATAGGCCTTAAGCTAGCTGCTTTAACAGACTTGTAAGAAGTCCTTTAGCATTCTACTTATCTTGTTAATAGAAGTTGTAGTATAGATATGCAATGCTAATATTTGTGTCTTTCTAGAAATTGGCATGTAGATAGTCGATTACAATTAAGGTGAGAATTGTCTTTCCTGCTCTAGGAATTCCTAGATAGAATAATACCTGCTGCTTAGTATTTACCTATGCTTAAAATTCTGCTAATTCTAAAAGCCACTAACTAGTTCCTACCTCCTGCTAACTAAAGAAGTCGTTTTGTTAGGTAGCAAAGTTAATTAGGGTAAGCTAGTTTAGCACTGTTTAACGTCTTTAATCTTCTTAGTGCTGTACTAACTTAACTACATTATTCTAAGTAAGTTGTCTATTAAACACGTTTAACAAACTAATGTTTGTACTAATACAACTCTAAAGCTCGTTAATATCTTCTAGCTTCTAGTTTAGCCTCTTCTACACTTGTTTAATTCTACTGCTAACACCCTTGTATTATAGTAGGTTTCTACAACCCCTATACTATTACATCGTTAAATAGAGTAATCTAAGTTATAGTATTTTAAATGTAAATTATAGGGATATACTTATATAGAGTTCTAAAATCCTTCTAAGAGTACTAAGCTCTTAAAAGAGTTCTCTTAAGAATAATAAGCTTTTAAAAGAAGTCTTCTAAGAGTAGGGTTCTTCTAGGAGTAGAAGTCTCTTAAGAGAGG
>JPKC01000589.1:0-43201 GCA_000750925.1 Pseudogymnoascus sp. VKM F-4518 (FW-2643) | reverse complement strand
TATACTACAAAGCTGGATTCCGAAAGAAGTTATACAAAAATGGCACTTCTCTGCAAATACAAAAGGATGGACAAGCAATTTACATAGATTAGAGTAGCGCACTTCTCAGCAAACACAAAAGGATGGACAAGCAATCTTCATGGATTAGAGTGGCTAAAACGCGTTTTTGAGCCCTCTACAAGAGAAAAAGCAACACTTTTAAACGGAAAACTACAACAAAGGCTCCTTATTTGCGATGGCCACGATAGCCATATAAGCGGAAGCTTTATATCACACTGTATTCAAAATCGAATTTCGCTCCTTATACTACCTCCTTATACTTTACATGTGTTGCAACCACTTAATGTTGCAATTTTTGTGCAGTTTTTGGGCCTTTAAAGCAACACCTTACAACAGCCCTCTCGCACCTTAATGAGGCCCAACTACTACATATACAGAAAGCAGAGTGGCTAGAAGCATATATACAAGCAAGAGCAGCTGCTTTTTCAAATTCAAATATCAATTCTGCTTGGAGAGGGTGTGGGCTACAGCCATTTCAACCACAAACAGTCATTCGAGCAGCTACACTTCCTACTATAGACGTTGTAGTAGAACGGCCAAGGACACCTACAGAGCATGATATTTTTGAGAAGGTATTTTTGAATAGCAGTCCACCTGATTTTCAAACACTTTACAAAGCAAACACAGTTCTCTCTGCTACAATAAGTCGTGGTGTTCTTAATACTCCTACAAAGCGATATATTCATAAGTTAGCAGATGAGACAGAACGGCTTAACACACGCAACATCCTTTAAAAAAGAGAGACAGATAACTTACGCAATATAATTCAGAAGCGTAGAGCACAGAATAAGGGTAAAAGAGCAGTTTTAAAGGGTCAATTTCATATATCTACAGAAGAACTCCGGTCGCAAGTAGTAGAAGCAGAAGCAGCAACAGCAACAGCTTCACAGAGGTCTAGAACAACGCCACGACTTGTAGACGAAGCTATAATTGAGGAAATAGATGAAGAGAGCGAAGAAGAGAGCGAAGAGAGCGAAGAAGAGTCTTTTGATGATGATATAGATGAATTAGGGTAGTAGTAATTGAATTATTGCGATTTTTTGAGGCTGTTTAATGGGGTGGCCTAACCCTACTACTGCATCTACGCCATTGCTGCATCTACGCCACGACCTACGTTACACTTAATACGTCACAATTCCCACTGCTCTGAGTCTTGAATGATTTACGTCGTTGTTCTTATGTGATTGTTTGCTCACCTAAAAAAATGTGGTTTGCGTTCTAGACGATTATTGCATTTAACGTTTAACGAGCTTAATTAATCAACCAATCTAACTTAGCACAATATAAACGATTTCCTAAAATTCAGGGGCATAAGTTAACTTGGAGCATGAGTCAAACTTGTAGTGCTGAATACTGCAAGTATTTGTGAGTCACGACAGTACTCGTGATTATAGTTGGTATAAGCTATGTACATTGGTTATTCACAAGATCCCCCCCCATCAATGTCTCGTATTATTCGCTGAGGACTACTGATTTGACGTTGCGTACGTAAGTTGTTACGTAGTAGATGAAGGAGATATATCAGTGTTCTCAGGAGCGATGGGAGGTGGATGGCTATCGACGACCAGTTCCTTTGATTCCAGGCCAAGTTGGCCGCGAAGATCCGGTAGGAACCTGTCGAGTCTCTTCCAAGTTTCCGTCCAAAGCTTCTCCTGAGAAGGGTCTTCAACCTGTGGCGCAAGATACTCGCTAGTCGACATTACCAGAATAATGTTTTTGAGGCTCTCTGGAACAGCTTCCTCCTAAGGTCCAACAGTTAGTAAATTACTCGGCTCTTCCTCAACTGTTCACTTACTAAACTATCCCCTTGTCCACTATTCATTAGTCGGTCCATTATGTCAAGAATTTTCAACCATAAGTCAAGCATCCCTTCCCATGTCGACAACAAAGGTAGATAGTGCAGGAAAATCCGGCAGAGTAAGGTTGCCGCCTGGACCCGTGTTTCACTCATGCCAATCGGATCGGTTGAGTAAACCTCCGGTTTGAGTAATCTAAAGATTAAGGGGAACAAAACCTCCTCAAATATGGCTGTCCATGAGTGCTGGCTGCCCAACTTGAGCTCCTCTGATAAAAGCGACCGTTGCAGGGACGAAAATGCTTGGTGTCGGATTTCACGGCACGGATTAATGCATTGAGTTGCCAGTGCTTTGAATATGGGAGACCAATACGCTTCCCAGGCTGTGTATTGTGTCAGCGTGCCCATATTATATAATACTTTCATAACTGACCTTTGTCGCTTTCAAGATGGGATTGCTTCATCAAAGTTGGAATTCTTGGAGTAAGGTGGTATATCATCCCCACCGCTTGAACGCCTCTTTCAACCACCTCGTCGGATCTGAGATGTTAGCTTGCCTACGACTCAGCTTCAAATGTGACTTACTGGGCTTTTAGAGGCTTCGTCTGCTGGCCTCTCCGAGACTTCGTATCTTGTTTTTGCTCTAGGACAGATCCAATGCTTCCAGCAGATGCGAAATCATTCAGGAGAGAGACGGCCGACTCATAGTTGTCAGCCATTATCGAAGGCGGGGTCTTCCCTGTTGTGACTCCTTCCAAGATATGGAAAACAGTCGAAGATGCTTGCTGGTTCTTTGAGAGCGCCCGTAAGATGACCCAGAAGTCAGGCGAGGTGATTATTTCATTGCGTAGAGGACCTGGACTTTCGATACAAACCTTAATCCCTTCCAGTATAGTAGGCGCCGCTTTATCCAGTAACCCCTTCTTGAAGCTGGAGATCGTATGGAGTACGACTGGGACTCTTATGAATGAGTGTTCCTACAAATTTGGTTAGCCTAACGCGAGCTAGGGGTTCGGTTATACGGACATAACTGGCATGCAAAAGACTGAGGAGATAGAAAACAGCCCTGGCAATCAGTGTAGGGTGGTAGTTTGCAGAATCCCGGATTACATTCTGCAGTGCTTCTGATACCTGGGCTCCTGACTGAAGGACAGAGTTCTCATCTTTCAGAGATAGGACGGTGCATAGCTCCAAAATATAGACAAACGCAGGGTCATAAATTAGTCCATCACCGAGGCTTTTCTGGCCATTCACTGTCGCAGCATTGTTATCGGACTTTACCGCTATAATCGTAGAGGAAGGATCGTCTGGTAATTGCGAGAGTAATGCTTCGATGAGATATTGTGAGGATTCTGCCGGCAAATCCCTAAATAGTGTTAGGTTATGGTTTATTTACGTATCTCGAGATTATCTTACATGACATTTGCGAAGACATCGCCCATGTAGCACGCATTGACGCATCCGACTGTGCACAATGTGCTCTCGAGCTCTTCCTCAGAGGGCTCCGGTGGGTCATCCGCAGCATAACTCGAGATATACGAGGTGAATGCGGAGAAAAGGCCTGCATCTGTAGCTTTGGCACCACGGTCGATGACCTGCGATGGGTTCTGTAGGGGAATAGGCGCAATTTTCATCCTATTCGGTGCAGCAGAGAAGAACGGCGGTACCAGGCTATTAACAAACAAATTGATCCATATGCGGACAATCTATACAATATTAGCTTCCTCACCTTAGATTTATAGTTCTTAGAGACTCACGTGTATCCAACCATCTTTAATAACAGTCTCGCTGCCGGAGACGACACGAAACAACACAACAGTCGCTAATTGGGCCTTGAAATCCCTCCCAAATTTAACAGCCATCTCACTGACCATAACACTCGTATCTTCTACTTGGATCTCCGTGTTTAATGCTGTACTTGCCGGGGTTACTGTTGCAAGGGTGCTAATGTAGCTGAGACAATACACAATCTGGTCCAGTGCTTCAGTCATGCCATATCGAGTAGCAATTTGAGCACATTGATCGAATCCTGTGACAACTCGGTGAAAGACAGCGTCATCGCTGGCAGACATGAACACATAAGATAGAGTTGCAATAACAGGTTTCCATGTTGCCTCGAACATGTCAGCGTCATAAACGTTTGTGTCGCAGGCGATTAGATTTCCGGCCGATTCGGATTTAAGCAGCAGCTCCTTCCAAGCGTAATCGAAGGCATGTTGGTTGTCGTGTTCGTCAGGTAAGATAATTTCGTTTGACTTGATAGAGTCAAATATATCTTGAAGGTATTGCGGCGCAAAATCCTTTCCGCCGTTTACGCCACGGAGGTTTCTCGAGAAGTCGTTTAACGTCATTCGGTTTTGTGACTTCAGGTTGGGATTATGCTGGTCTGTGTTCAATATAATGATGGCATACGTTAGGACGTATATAGCATCCTTTTCTGCGATCTCATCTGGTGATGACTGCGCGTAGTACTTCTCCGAGAAGTAGGTTATGATGCGTTCAATCAAACCCGACTCTCCTGGTAACCTGAATGCTTCCAGGAGATCCCTAACTGCCTCGTCAACACGTTTGCCCGAGAAATCAAATCGATTCAGGAACGCCTCAAGGATGGGTTCGTTGCCTTTCTTCGACAAAAACTCGCCCAGTACTTTCTTAGAGATACGGCTAGTTCCCATCAGAAACGTAGCAACAGAATCAGGATCGCTCGAGTCATCGATTATCCCCTGGGACGTTAAGTAGGCTATGCCTGCCTTTGGACTCTCATTAAACTTTGTGGTGCCCTTGATAATAATTTTCTTCCTCCTCCGTTGTTCCCTCAGCTGATTTCGATCGGGGTAACCTCCGGTTCGAGGTGGTTCGTCAAGTCTTTCACTTATAAACTGCACATAACCCAGGAGAGCATCCAAACACAATGGCGGGACGCTTGTCGTACTCCAGGTGGCCGAGTCAGGGATGGCATTACGTGACAAAAGGCCAACCATGTCTTCACAAAGATCACTCCGATCCACGTCACAATCGTAGTTCACGTACAACTCAACCATAAAGGTTGGGATGCGAGCAAGGGCGCCCACACTCTCCACCATAGCCTCTCTCGCGTCTGGCTTCCGAGAGCCTCCTTCCATACCCAGTTTTTGCCTGTCCTTGATAGGAACAGGAGTCGACCGGCCACTATTTGTTTGCGAGGGCGGTGGCTTGACGAGTTTCGGAGCTTGTGGCACGCCAGAATATAGTGATGGATCAATGCCTGGCTCCCTTGGTATCTCAACACGTGGGTGCAGACATGCCACCATGTAAGACAAGAACAGTTCTTGCTGCAATTTCAATACCTCTCTGCACGTAGACAACAATGTGCCAGCAACTATTAGAGATTCGTGGAGTATGGCCATATTGTCAGACCTCACCAGCTGGAACAGATGCCGGCAAAGTCTATCTTCGGCGAGTGACGCCAGACTGGGATGTTTGGAGATGGACGGGCCAGCAACTTCAAGGGCAACATCAATAATCCGTAGCGCCATGACTCTCATGGCATCCACATGTTGGCGATCGTGTGGGTTCAGGAGGTCGACTAGAACACGGAACAGTTCCCTGATCGATGGAAGTGAGTATGGCTTGATTTCAATGTCTTCTAAAGCTTCTGAACTTGGTTCAGCACCAATTTCGGATTCGTAGTTGCTTGTTGGCACGCCGCTTGTCTCCGTTGGTTGTGGGACGTCCATATTTACGCTTGGTAACGATTCGGTCTCTGTTGGCGCAGATAGTGATGAGGCAACAGCGTCGTTTCCATTTGCGGACGGATCCATCTTGACACCATCCATATCTTCCTTTGTGCTTTCGTCTAACGCTTCGATATGTTCTCCGGCCGCAACCTCGAGGTATTTTAATCTTTCAAATATTATCTGGCACATTTTGATCATCGACATCTCCGCTGATCGACGGAGTAACTCAGACAGCCTTGATTGGCAGCACATACTAAGGCCAGTCTCCATCATTTCGCAGACGCTTTCATCACTTAACAGCTCTCCTCCAGGCCCCGATATCATTCCTTCCATAAGCTTCAATATTCGCAGGAGGACTATCTCGTCGGCCGCTGAATCACTTGCTTCAAACCTACAGTGCGTAATTGCAGCCGACAGCGACTGCATTGCTAGGGCTAGCCTAGGAGAATCACGGCTTATTAGATTATAGGAGAAAAACTTCGTAATAGCAACAAGAGCTAACGAGGTAATAGGGGCTGAGGTCGCGGATGCCTGGATAACCTGGAGGAATGGGTGGAGAAGCGCAGGAGTATCGAAATCGCGAATATCTACAGAGCATGTTAGCCTATATGTTCCTGTATCTCCATAGCGATGAACATATACCTTTGCAACCAATCAAGTCCCGTCTCAAGCGTCCAAAGCCGGCCATTAAGGGGTTATCTTGCATGCTCTTTCCCTTCTTCCCTCGTAGCCCCCAGCGGTTTGCTAGACTGTCATGTTCTACAAGAGATGGCCGAACTTGGTTCCCCTTTCGAGCGGAAAGGCTGCGTCCTGGCGTTGAAGGTCTGGACCCTTCCGCAACGGAGTTTGAAGAGCTTGTACTCCCACCAAGGATAGCCGAAACTGATGAATGAGCCCATCGAGCATGCTTACGCATGGCAGATGCCACGGTTATACATTCTGTGGTTATTAGAGCTACCGGGTCGATAGCCACGGAAACTGGGAAGGTTCCAGGGCGTCTGTTGGGCGAAGACGCTGGTTGGCGAACTTGGTTCGGCATATCCCCCGGGAATTCTCCTGTGCTGGCTTGAAATGGCATATGGGAGTCCAATTCTGTCCGGCCTCTTCCTAGTTCTCTGGTCTGTTCATCGCCGCTCATGACTTGTATCCGCAAACGTGGTATAAAGGCCGCTACAAGCGGACTTGGGTCGGTGATGTATTATTCTTGGAGGTCGCTGCAGGCTGAGCCAAGTCGGTGGTGTATACTTGGGGCTGCTGCAAGCAAGGTGAGTTGGTAGTGTATTGTTGGAGGTCGCTCCAAGCTGAGCAGAGTTGTGGTGTATTGTTGAAGGTCGCTCCAAAGCTGCGTCGGGGGGCGTGTTGTTGAGACTCGAGCCTGATAAAGAACTCACAAATAGCAAGAACGTAAAGCCCAGAATTCTTCAGGGCGACAAAGATCACCTGTCGAGAAAATGTGGGCTTTCTTGTCTCCTCCGTTGGACTTTTAAACGTCTATAAATTTCGGAGGCACAGCTCCCCAATGCCGAGTCGTGTCCCGATCCAGGGTCGACAGCGGCCGTGGCCTCCGGTCGCGTTGTTATCTATTGGAGTCACGTGCCGTTATCGAACATTCAAAGGAGTTGGACCTCTGTCCTACAAATACAACAACTAAACCTTTCTATAAAAGAATCTTCCGTATTATAATACCTGATTTCCAATACTCGATTACCGGGCCACATATCGTCCGAGTGAGCCGCTACAATAGCTTCAAACAGGAACACACTTTTTATTTCCTTTCGATTTTAGCTTCGGACGGTATTATTCACGTAGGGGGTTCAGTTTACTCATATTGTGCTGAGACAAATGAGATTTGCTATTGAGTTTGAGTAACAATAACACTGAGTTCAACTACACTGTATCTCATAATCAGATCTACAATCTAGGAATTCCTCACCCGTTCTAAACCGTGCACATGAGCACAGCTGGTTATAAACCATAATAACTAATAATATGCAGATCCCTTGAAATATACGCCTTCTATAGCCAATGCATTGGATGGTAATTAAGTCCGCATGACAATGCCGCCTGTGCTGTCCCCTTTCTACAACACTTACATAGTATACATTTCCATAACACAAACCGTGATGGGACTATCTCCACCCTGTCCAAATACTGTCACTCAGCTGACCTGTACCTATAAACCTGTATGGGTGTGTCTATATGCCGTCAGATAAAATTTCAGCATGGGGTGGCGTAACATTACCCTTACAGCTGCTTTAGATGGGTACTTCTCCGTCATGATCGCTCAAGAGCTAGAAACGGGAGTAGCGGTTGCTTGTTGCTCCTTTGCCTTCTCAAGCATAGCCATGCTCTGAATATCTGTCTTATCCTTTTCCCATTGGCTGTTGGGGTCATCAAACTGTTCTTTGATTTTTTTGGCCCTCTCGGCTTTCTCTTTCTCTTCATTTTCACGTATCAGGCGTTCCTGTTCCATCTCCTACACTACATTAGCCGAGTGGTCGGTATAAGAACAAAGATAACATACCTCCATGTGTCGAATGTCATCAACACTTGGCTCATATAAATGCCAAATGGTGTAATGTGGTAGGCCCACGACAGAAAATTGCATCCGCTTGGCCATCTGCTTATGTTAGCTTCACGTTCCACTGCCTTGAAGTTGGAACATACCTTTCCGAACCCTTCCGTCTCCGCGTGCTTCTCAAAGCTGAAGGCTGGAAAATGAACCCCAGACCTGAATACCTTGGCTTTAGCCAAAATACTAACTCCACCCACACCGTCAATCTCCATTTCCATATCTGGATCACCATATGGGTCTCGCAAGTAGGCAAGATGCGGCCGCCATGTGGCATACTCTGCATATCCTTCGACAATGACTGCGTCTTCGTCGAGGGTGTCTGCCAACATCAATGCTGTCTCTGATTCCTGCCAGGAATTAAGGTCGTAGGGTTGTTCCCCCCCTAGCCAATCAGGCAATGGTCTCCAGACATCTAGCACCAAGGTGTTAGGACATGTGATGAGTTGTAGACTTTCTGCCTCAGTTCACTTACTAGGGACAATGACATCTTTATTATGTCGCATTAGATCCTCCAGGATAGTGAAGGGGGCGGTTTCAACATCAACATCTCGCCAATATACCCAGCTATGGTAGGGCCGCAAGGCAGCGCTGAGTAGCCAGTTCCGCGCCTGTGCCATAAGCTTTCTCCGGCTAGCTTGGGCTGCAAATCCGTGACGACTTTCGACATCCTGGTTCACTTTCTGACCAAAGTCCTTCTCGATGATAGATATCTCGCCATATGGCTGATTTGGATCCTCTTCGGCCTGGAGTGCTTCGAGAAGCTCGGTTAACACCGTCAACGTCCTGTCTTTGGAGTCCGACACAAGGAATGCAAGGTCGATTAAATGATGCGGGTATGTAAGATTCCGCAGATGAGAAAAGAACATCGGCAAATGTGATTCTGCGTCACGTAATGGTGCGCAGAGAAGGATACGCTCCTCCCTTTCCCATCCCCTCGCAGTACCTTGGACATTGGATAAGTCGTAGTATCGGACAGTCTCAAGTTGGAAATCTTCCCCGGATGAAAACAGACCCAGTGATATCAGAGGCACTATTGATACTCCAGGCCATACAAATATGCAAAAGACTAGACCGACGCCGAGGCAAATAGCAAGTCGTATTAAGAGGGCTCGCCGTTTTCTTAATGCAGTCGGTGAGCTTCTGGGTTGGAACCTACAAGCAGCACATGGTCAGCCGTCGCACAGGGTATTCAACTCGGTTTTGGAAAGCATTACCTATGTGGAGAAATCGTGAAGGTTCCAGTACCGCCTTGTGGGTAGGGGTGGCCCTTTGAATAGGCATTTGCCTGATGCCTCGACAACATCTTCGGCGATGAAGAAGCATATGATGGCAACATGAAGGCAATTGTGGCCAAACAGTATTCCAACGTTGTGTAGTTGGCAAACGAGATTGGTAGGCCAGTCGACAGTCTCCAACGTTTGCGGAACACCGATGCGATTGAACACAGCGGTGGTTCACCCTGATCGGTCCTGCCCAGGTGCCCGTTGCACTTAAATACAGGTCTGAGCGCAATTGACCTTGAAAAAAGCCAGCGGTTGTGGACTATTCGTCACCAGACGGAATTGCATTCCTACAAGCGTCGTGTCTGGCTGGTGGGCGTATAGTCGTTGGTCCTCACTTCAAGGAACGACGTCTTCAGTTCCCCTTGGGCGCGGAATTTAGGTTTAAACGAGGAGCGTATGTACACCAGTACTTTACGAGTACCAGTGTCTTGGCCACCTTTCTTCTTTGGTAGGGGGGAAAGCTGAAACAGGCGCGCCAACTCGGAAGAGGATAAACATGTTCCCGCTACTTGCTTATGTAATCTCGTTACACAAAATACAGCACAGGCAGGAAGGAACAGAACAGAGGCGAACGAACTCTACATCAAGAAAGGCTGATACTTCAATACTGTGTTTTCCTTCTATTAGGCTACATCGGATCAATCCGGCCGACTTACTGCTCAATAGGGGGCATATAAAGTCTTGCAGATCGCACACGTTAACTAGTTCATAATATTCAACTTGATTTGTCACAGCAGGGACGGTCAAGATGTGGAAAGGCTTGCAATAATATTTATTTCGGGGCCCATCAGACTAACTTATGAACTTCCCACAAGTTACACTTATTTAATTGATTACTTCGGGGGATAACGAAAAGGTGGTGATATATGCAGAACTAGTGTCTGTTAGCAAAAGAGCCACGACAATGCAAATATTCATCATAATTCAACAATAAATTGGCTCAGACAGGCCAGTTTACTCAAGCAACTCGGCCGGCCGCAGGCCTTAACGTTCCAAGACGCAACGAGAAGACCTGAAACACGGAAGCCAGCATGACACAAGCGACACTTCAGCCCGAAAGCCAAAGAATCTCTCAAAACTCCACAACCGATCATTCCGATCTGTGAAGACCAGTCTGGTGTGGGAGGGTGGCTCGGCCGAATACGACTTAGTTGAATGGATAAGCTGTTGTCATCATGGCATTTGATATTCATACGAAAGGTATTGCTTCCTACCTTTACCTATGGTTTGGGATATTCGGGATAGCCTATTATCTCGTTAGCTGTTGCCTTGGAATGAATTCATTGCATAACAGTGTTTGAGAATGTTTTCAGAAAAATATGTTTTGGTAATGGAGTATCATCAAGGTGTTCAGAAGCAGAACTGTTTGAAATGTTTTTTCATCAGGAAACAGATTGGAGTGTCCGCGAGGAAACTCCAGGGTATTGGAAGGGAGAGGTCGCTTACCATTGCAGCCAAAATAAAAATATCCCATAATTCCGATCTCCTATAATTCTAATCCTGTCAGTTCAGATCCTCGACGAAATGCTTGAATAATGATTGACGATGGATGTGCTTCAGATGGTAGTGCATGTTGTTCGATTTGGCTCAGGTAATCGCCAGAACTCTGTGAAAGAATTTCATCAGGAGCAAGGGGAATGTATGATATGACAGTACTCACAGTATTAACTGAATGCTCGCACTGGGGCGTAATATAGTACGTATGCTACAAAGACGATTTTGAGCATCGATCTTTGCCAGCACTCTTTGCTTTTGTAGGATGCAAAGGTAAATTTGGAGTTGAAAGTTTTCGCTTTTAAAGCGGGAATGGTGCTCCAGAAAACTCCCAAGCTAGCAATTAGCGACGGATAATCGTTATACCTAGCGTGCGCTGCACATGCCCTTCACGGAGGAAGATCTGGGAACTTTTGAGCGCAATCGCATTTCTACGACACGCAGCTCTTTGCCCAAGAAATGGCCGACAGACGCCGTATCAACGGACCCAGTTGCGGCACAGCACCACCACTGTTTACCAGCGGTGATGTAAGCAGCCCCGAGACGAATAGCAGGTTGGCCCGAACAAGGCCGCCAAATGCGATTCGCAAGATCTGTCAGTCGCAACTATTTGAAATCTCTTGATAGAGGCAACCGCTCTAACATGCTACAGTTCTAAAAACTGGTGTCACTCCGTCTGCTTCAGGATCCGCATATCTCGAGTGCGAATCACAGCCAAAATCATCAACCCCCAAGTTGTCATCGCTATCATCGTCAGGGCTCAAAATAAGCTGTACTGTCCATGGGCCACGACCACTGCCCCGTTCTGCTCCATTTTCGCCTCATGTTGTCTTAGCAGCTCATGTTAAATACGCCCCGTTTGCCACCAGGAAGAGGCGTGGATACCAGCGAGATCCAGGCGAGCGCGACCTTGCAATGCACCTCGAAACTGCATTGAGGGGTGTTATTATTGGAGACCGATGGCCAAAAAGCGGAGTTGACGTTGTTATCACGATTTTGGAGGGCGAAGAGGATCAGTGGTGGGAGGACGATAACCAGGCTGAGTTGGGTCCAGCGGGCCAGTGGGGTATGATGAATGTTCTTAGCGGCTGTATTACGGTTGCTTCTGCCGCCATTTCCGATGCAGGAATTGACTGCGTGGATATGGTCTCCGGCGGGGTAGCAGCTGTAGTAAGAGATCGAGAGTTACAAGTGTCCGCCAAATCCGGAACTCTTCTACAACCTACCTTGGTTCTAGACCCGGTGCCCTCAGAGCATTCGGAGATACTAGCAGCTTGTGTGGTAGGATATTTACCTTCACGAGACGAAATCACAGATCTCTGGGCGAAGGGGGATTTTAACACGGGATATTCGGAAGACGGACACTCCTCGTACGATTCGTTATCGGAAAATGCTATGGAGGCAGCAAAGGGGTCATACAGAGTACTCGATGCGGCACTGAAAGAGTCCGTAGCTCTGAAGTTAAGAGGTTGACAGGAGGCGCTACGGTAAAACCGTTATACCTGAGCTCTGGGAAAGACGCGGTAGCAGGCTGTGGAAGGCAGTTGCGGTCAGAAGCCATGTGTCAGAAGGCATGTCCGATCATCAACGCCGGAGCGGAAATATGCAATGACAGGGAGACTAACCGCTTGACCCAACTAAATCCGCCGGGGTGGGATAGATCTCTCTCACGAAGAACTCGTGCCTTATACACACTACAGTACCAGATGTGTGAGATCCAGTGGCACAAGTATGATCACGTGCCATAGGATTATCGCCCAAGGACACGTGCACAATTCTGCTTAATAAGCACCTTAAACTAGCGCCGTATGTCAACTATAAGTTTTCAAAATATTTTCCTTCCCAAACATTCGAAAGTGTAAAAGTTCCGCACAATGAAACTGAACATTGTCAGACTCAGCAATATCAATGCTTAAAATTTTTATGGTTAGTACACCCAATCCAATTCCGATCCCATATTCGATATGATTCAACAATCTGTCAATCCCCTGAGAACCAGAGTCTCTGGATATGAAGTTCAAATATATGTTTTAATTAATGATTTGTCGTTACTACTTTCCCTCTTTACTCAAAAACTACCTCGTTGTCACTCACTGACACAAATGGTTACAGGAATAGGTTTTTGACCATCACCCATCTCAATATGACTTCAGGGAGCGCTATGATCAACGAACCAGTCCCGATTTCCAGGATTGCCGGGCGGTACTTGGTGTTCGACATCAACGTCGTGACTTACTTACGTAGAACCCATCACATCTGTGGTGTCCTTATTGGCAGCATTCCGCAAGTTCCTCAACAAAATGTCTTCCTTGGTCTTCCGGTCGAGTTGCTTCCCGAGGAAGCTAGGCTTCTCGTCGAGAAAGAGGTAGCATATATTGTAGACGATGCATCACAACATCGTGAAACATTCAGTACACTTGTAGGTGATGACAGGAGGAGATATTTGGATTCTCTTAGGTCTCAAGGTCGGATGTCTCGAAGAGCTGCGGAAGAGGTGTCGCAAAAGAAAATTGAAAAGGGCTTAGCCAAACAAGCTTTATTACGAGCCTCAAAAGATACGTTGCAGTCTACTGTTACCAAATCCTCGACAGAACCAACCGACGTGACAAGTTTTTCAAACAGCTCGCCCTCGGAAGAGTCTTTGTTCCCTGATCATCCATCACTGCCAACAGCATCCACGCCATCAGTCCCTCCTTCTGCACCTTATGCCGTCACGACAACCACTACAAGCTCCGTATTGCCTTTGTCCCAAGGTCACATACAGCAACCGGATCCTATTGTGCCGGCTTCATACGCACTGTTTTGCCACTTGCATGCGCTCGACTATTTCATGACACCTGGTCTTCGGTTTGGCTGCGACTATACTGTTTACCCTGGGGATCCTTTGAGATTCCACAGCCACTTCCTTGCAGTTGGCCATGATTGGGAAGAAGAGATACCTCTCATTGATCTGGTGGGCGGTGGACGCTTAGGCACTGGTGTAAAAAAAGGGTTTCTCATTGGAGGGGAAGGTCCTGGTTCCCAAGGAAACACCGTTCGTCCATTTTGCATCGAATGGGGTGGGATGTAGAGGATGGGGCATTACGGATACCACAACTTCAGCAGAGTTCAATACAGAGATATACGACAAGCTGACCAGATAGGTTTACTGCATGTCGGTTCCCAATTTTGTGATGCACTCGTACTGTAGAATTATCTTGGTATCCATTTGAACTGTTATTTGTGTGCTTTGTGTAATCAATGCTACGACCACCGTGGCTACTAGTCTATGTAAGCGCACTAAGGGACAAATATCCTGCTAAAACTGCCCACGTCTCTCCTGCAACAGACGCACTTGTCGAAATTGTTCATAGCAAGAGTCACCCGACAGTCATCACAAAGGCTCAAACAACGGCATGGCCATACGATAATACTCCTTGGAGTACTCTGGCACACGACACATAGTGGCCCACCATCACCCATCCCGGATGCCCCTTCGGCCCATGACGATGGCTCAGATGTGGTAATAGTGGCGTTTCTCGAGGAGCGACGACGTGAAACGATAAGATATTCGAGTAACTGGGATTCCTCTTCAGGAGTGAGCTTTTCAACGTCATGGAGGTGCGGCGGGCGAAGCCGAGTTGACATCAGAACCTTTGCCTTCTCTCGTCGGTGCAAGTCTCGATATCGTGAACGAGTCATGATAATGTCGCTGCCCAAGTGTGCAGCTAAAGTTTGAGCTTCCGCGCGCTGCTCTGGAGTCTGTGGATTTAGTAGCCGTGCCAGCTCAGCCGATGATAGGGGTGTATCCGGAACTGGTGTTGATTCTCGATCTATAAGCAAGGATTTCTGAGTTGGCGTCCGTTGCCCACTATCCTCATCATTTTCTGAGTCCCAATCCTGTTCTATTGATATATCAGATGTTGAGATCATACTTGTCATATCATCCTCCACCTCGCCATTCTGTGGAACGAACTGTCCACTATTATCATCCCCTCCCCACCAACCACCTTTCAACCACCAGCCGTACAGGTTTGAATCGAGTTGCTGCTCGTCTCGAGAAGACCATCGCGAATTGTCACCTCGAAGTCGTCGCCTCATTTCAACTTCAACGTCTACATGGTCATCCGGGGGCAACATTAGCTCCCCCTCGTTATTCAATAGCCAAAAATCCAAGGTCTCGGGTTCCGGGCCTTTGACGTCTCGTTTGGCCGCAGCAGTTTGGGTTGTACTCTTGTTCTTGACAAGCCAGAGTAGCCATAGCGGCCTACGACGGAAGCCCAATCGGGCCAGCACCTTTATTGCAATCACGGCAAACCAGCTGGCAATAAGCTTAGCAATTCCAGCCAGAAATTCGAAGGCCATAATCCACCTTCCACTCCTTTCTGTGGCACCAACCCCATCCCGTACGATTTTGTCGGAAGGTTTAGCTTTCCCAGGGTCTTGTGCAACTCTCTCTCTTGCATATCCACTTCTTGCTGACAGATGGTCCTTATTTATAACAAGGCCAGAGCCGTCCCCCATGCCCTGACGAAAGTTTGGTCCCAGCCAATGTGCTCCTGTCTCTTCTATCTCTCGTAATCTCTCATCCTCGAGCCATGTCTGATGTTTAATGTTGACCTCGAGGCTCTCGTTGAGATATACGGCTTGGCTCGCCATAGTTAAAGCACTAAACCCAATCTTAAGGAGAGCGGAATAGAAATCCATATGCAGGCTAACACGAATATTCCCCAAAGGAACGCTAGCCTGCATATTGTTATGCGCCGCTGCCAGATTTCGTAAGAATGATCCTCTCTGGGATTGGACACCATGCGGTGGCGCCAAGGCAGCCAGGAGAATGGCAAAGCCATATATGGCCGCGCAAAGTAATATCCCGGCAAGTATCATCACATGCGGAATGAACCCAATGATGCAGACGGTAGGAAATCTAAGCAAACTCTGATTGGAGGTATCATCAACAGAGAAGTCAACGATACTACGGGTTATCATTGCCATGAAGCAGAGTCCCCAGAATGCGGTGCTCAAGAGCCTAAACCGGCCCTGAATGTTGAAAATACCAAGAATATGGCTCGTGATGTGGCTCATACTTGAAAGAAACCCGATGAGAAGAACTTCTGCCGGGGTATTGATTCGTTGCATAATCATCGACCGACTGATGGCAATTTCTGGAAATCTGCTTGATGCCCCGGAATTATTCGATGTATCCGAGAACGTTTTTGCGTGACTATCTAGATTCTTCTTTGACGGTGTTCCACCAAACGGGCCCCATCCGAGTGACGAACTAATAGCTGCATCGGCTTCTGCAAATGCGAGAGAGTGTTCAAACAAAGTCATGCCAGTTTCTGAGGCAACATGGCGACCTTGGACAGCACAGGAGAGAGTTTCCACAAATTGACTAACACATAAAGTTTGGAACAAGGGCCAGAGCGTCGCCAGTGATCCGGAAAGCTTTGGTGGGCTATTCAGTATTTGTGAATCGGCTTGGTCCTCCTCTTTCGGAGGAATCATTCTCACAGCACGGCATGAATCTCCATCGGAGGCTCCAAAAAGCAGGACGGTGCTCATGGTGTGCAACGGCCCTCCGTTTTGTGTAAACATGAGCTCGGAGCTTTTTGTTGCATTGCCCCACCTAAGCATTCCAAAGTCCGGCGAGGTTTGGCACTGTATGGATTGGAGAAGCCAGCGAGCTTGTATCGCTAGGAGAATAATTGGAAGAGCTCTGAGAGCCAATCTTGTACGGAACCCCAGCGCAAGAGGTCGGCGTGTTGAAGCATAAACCTGGGTTCGGTTCACAATGATGGCCATCAGGAAACATCCCAAACTCCAGCGACTTGTTGCATATGCTACCATGTTTCCAAAACTTCGGCCACTTTCCAATGATATTTTCGATGTTAGGCTTGGGGCGAGATTTGCTGGATCGTCCATAATTGCCGACCCCGTCTGGGCCATCTCCCCCACCATGGTCGCAGTGTTCGAGGTTACTTCAACCCTGCCGATGCCGAGGGCTTCTGGAGCGACGCTTTGGGCCCATCGAGCGCCGAATACATCATCAATTGTATGAGGTAGTTTGAAGACTAACGAACCCAACCTCATCCCCATCCGTGGTCCAGCCAGGAGGAGATCCTTTGCGGAAGGAGCGTACTGGGTCAAGTTCGCTGCAGATTTCAGCTGCTTCGTTGTCCACAGTGTGAGATTAAATATTGATGTCGCATGATCTAGGTCCGCTGCTTTCTCACCAACTTCCATTGTCGCAAGTTGCCGGTCTGTCGATTTCGGAGTATGTCAGAGGCCTGCAGCGGAAGTAATGTGGCTGACTCTCAGTAGCGGATATGTTGGCGAGTGACTTTTGTTTACGCGCATTAACCAAAGGTCAGTCTGGTTATCCTCATCTTCGTCGGCGAGAGACCTGGCGGCTGGTAACTACTGTCGCTCTGGTAGCTGCCGTTCGGTTGGTATTGGAAGGTGAGGTTGGAAATGAGTTGAGTGACCTTGCGATATGAAGGTCGGTCCCTCGGCAAAACATAGAACGAGCGACTCGTATGGTGCTAATCGCAATCGACCAAACCTGGATGACCGCGGAAACCGTCCCTCGTCAATCAAGTACGCCCATAAATATAACACTCTCTCTAAATAAAGGTATTTGATTTATTAAGGTAAAGTATGTATTGAGAACTTAATATTACTAGTATATACATATGGTGTCTAGCGCATACAAATATATTACGTCGTTGTATTTAAATTGGTTTTTTTGAGGGTCGAATTATTTGAGTGATTGACTACTAGAAGTATACTATATCTATGTTGCTCCACCATACAATTCCCGAGTTCGCACATCTAGCATGGTGTTGGCACTCACGCAGAGCTCGAGCCACGGCGAACTCAGACTACAATACCCATAATATATTGGTTTATATCCATAAAGTATGTTCCAGGCTTCCCTACCTTGTCATAGTTGGTGACTGGTACAAGATCACCAGAGTGTGCTGCACTTACAGGCTACCGCCAGAGCGTAGTCCGCAGCGCTGGCCTTGACTACTCTGATTTGAATTAAAACTCTATGTCCACTTTAGTAGATTTCCCATGACTGTGACCAGAGTCATGCTGATGTGAGTCAGGACTGTCGTCGCTATCAAGTGGTGGTAGGCTGAAAGGTTTTATTGTCAGACCCTTCCTCCTACTCAGTGTAAACGCCAAGTCGTCGGTATGCCCGCTCTGGTGCTCTCCCCCGCCCTTTTCGTGCAATATCGGCAGCTCATAAACCCTTAGTATCCCCTGTGGAGGCTCTTCCTGCAGCGCAGTTGAACTGGGTACGCTAGTAGCTAGAGCAAGGTTCGCATGTGATGGAAAAGGGGCAAGCTCCAACACTCCATCGCTGAGCATCTCTACCCAGCGCGTCAAGCCGGACACGCGAGGATAGAGGGACAGCGGCAGCGATGTTATGACAGTCAGTTGGTTTGGAAATCGGCGCAGAAGGGCGCGGATTGCATGAAGAAACTGCAAAACATGCCGGGGATCTGATGCCACACTTGGATATGCCACAGGGGAAAGAATGGTGGGAATAACGACCCGGTGGATCGCTCCTGGTGGCAGGGAAGAGATCTGTGCCACTAAATGTCGCAGAAAGCCGTCAAATGGGGATCTTATGCTCTCGTCGCCGTGGATAGCAGCACTCGCCTGAGGATGCACAGGGACGCATCTTAGAAGTGTTGGATCGGGGAGAGTCAGGCGTTTGCTGAGATCAAAATCGTGACAGAAGACTGCCTGCTCGCCCAAATCATTAGAACCGGTGCTAGTTTGGGGGCCTGATTGCCTATCTATACATGTCGAGGGTTAGCATCAGTCCAAAATTCCTTAGTGGGCAGTAATCCTTGATGACTGTCCGGCATGGCACAAGAGCGCCCACCTTTTCCAAATTCCCCAAGCCTCTCATACCTCCATGCAATCTTCATTTTTTCGGCAGCAGCATTCTGCCCGGATTTCCCAGTAGACATCGATGTCGAAGCCTGAACACCGGGCAACTCACGCGCCCACGAATCATCGACTCCAAGCACGTGAACGCAGTGGCCCTGTAAGACGCCTTCAGCAGCATAGTACCGAAGCAATGCACCCGAGAAGTCCGTAGCACCACTTTCTTCAATGAGGAGGGAGGTCCCTAAAGGTAATCCAGCATGCCCACCCAGCAAACTGTCGAGGGATCTCGTTCCGGTCGATGTGGTCGGTCGTCCATCGATTGGCGAAGGTCGCACACCTGGGATTACATTTTTTTCTGCTGCACTTGGAGGTGGTGCAACGCCTCCAGGTGAAGAGACAACTACATTTCTTTTTCGAAATGACATGCCTTTGATTTTGATATTGCTTGCATCAATGGGGCGTATGTGTGACGCAAAGTCACCTTAGTTTGGTTTAAGGTTTTATGGGTTTTGGGTCTCCCCTCTATTTTCGGGCGCTTGTTTATCCGTTCTTGGTGAATTCTCCAACTCTCACAACCGCCAACCAAAGGACAAGAACGAATTGTGGTTGAGAGCAGCCCAAGGTAAGTTGATATGAATCAAATCTTGAATTCAAAGTGTTTGGAATATACTGACAACACGTTAGACTCTATTTGCGCCACTTTGAGCACCGCTGCACCGACCAGTTCCCGACGCCAGTTCCGGCATAGCCCAGCACCTTCGCTGAAGAACTATTTTTCCTGCGCCCGTACCTTTGACAACCAGGCAACACTCGCTCTTGCTATTTCTTGCATCGTATTTACCGCATATATACACGCAATCACCAACGATCTGCCAAGATGTCGGGCATGACCAGCGACTCGCAGCTGTTCGACGAGCACTTCACCATCACAGCAAGCGACCAATCCAAATACGACCGAGTGTCTCGAATTAGCGCAACGTCCCAAGACTCGCAAACAACCTTTGCTCTTGATATAAACACAGAGCTCTTTCCCTGCGCTGTCGGTGAACCACTGCACATGGTTCTGGCCAGCACCCTGTCGTTGGATGGGAGCAAAGATGACAACAAAGGCTGGAGAGACGTTGGGCGAAGTGGACAGGGTGGTGAAGCCACACTTGCCGATCTGTTTGACTACGTATGCCATGGCAAGATCTACAAGTTCGAGGATGGCGATGATGGAAATATAATGTGAGACTCCCACTCGACCCCCCCCCAACAACTCTCGTGTCTCTCGTGGCTGACAATTTAATGTAGCAAATGCTATGTGTCTTTCGGTGGGCTTCTGTTAGCACTGGAAGGGCCCTACAAAAAGCTCACTCCATTGCGGGTGGATTACATCTATCTGCTTATAAAGAAATGATAGGTTACGGAAGGGTTGGTTTCTATGCAAGGTTCTCGGGTTCACAATGGCTCTCTTCTGATGCATAGCTGGTTATGATGGGCGTTCAGGAAACGGAAAGTTAGATGGCGTCGAGTTAATGGTAATTCTAAATGCCAAAATAAAAGTTCTAAGATAGCGCTGCATGTGGTCCTGGAAAGTTCAACGGCCTGTGCAGCCGGCTCTTAATCTCATCAAAATCGGCCTCGTTTTCCGGTGTTAGGATCCCGTGCCTAATGAAGAAGTCGAGCATGAGGAGGGCGCAGTTGGGCTTGAATTCTCCTCTGCGCATATGTTCCTGTACTTCCTCCACCGTCCAGAGATAAAAACATTCAACCTCGGTATCATTCGGTTTTGGAGCAACGTTTGCTGGCAGTTCCAGGTCAAACACATACTGGACCTCTGGTTGAATAAGCCCGACCTCCCCAGTTGCCAGTTTCGATCTCAGGTAAATATAGGTAACAGCGCCGTGGGCCGTAGCATTTTCCCTGACTAACTTATCTGGTAAGCTGGCTTCCTCGTCAGCCTCGCGGATGATGCATTCGAAAGGATCTTCTCCTGTGGCCATTCCACCAGCCACAGTGTTGTCCAGCATCCCACCGTAAGTCTGCTTATCCGCGGACCGGCGTGGAATCCATAACTTAATCCCGTAACTGGATTCTGGAGATTTGACATAAGCCATCATATGTGCCCCGTACATGACGACTCCTAGTAGAGCTGCAGCGCATCTTTCAACGCTATAAAGAAGCTCGTTTTTCGGTCCATAAACAGGGTACAGCTCATTCCTCCAGCCCTCAAGAATTTCAAATTGTTTGTTCTCCCGCCAGTATGCTGTTGTCAAAGCTACCCACTCACTCCTCTCTTTCTCCGTTTTTTCCTGGAAAACACAAACCTCGCGCAGATCGCGGCGCACTTCGAGCTCTCCTTTGACCGCAACAGGCGTCTTTACGAGCTTGTTCAGGACATTCTCCGTCATGAGGCCGATCGGTAGCTTGTTTACTCCATCGTCCCACGTCAGGGTGAACAGAGTCGACATGAGCTCCGCATGAGCTTTGGGGTCTTTTTCGGCATATGGGAAACTATTGATACATCAAACCCTCAACTGAAAATATCGTCGGACTTGTGGAATACGAGGTGCTTACCAGTCACAGTCATTGACAAGGTCTAAGTTGCTCTTTGAGGTTGACATTTTCAGATCAAACCGCTGCGGCTCAGATGCTGATTCTTAAGTAATATTTAAAAAGAGCAAATACACATCGGTGTATAATGTAACGGCAGTTTAGTTGACGTGGTCTATTGTCAAAATTGTCAGACAGCAACGCTGCGGAGGAATTCGATCCCATGCCAGAAGGTTCCTGTTGGTGCCAGTGACATTGGGAGTGGTTTTGCCCCGCATTCCTCGACGAACCCCCCACCAAGGCATGGTACGTACTTTGAGCTATCCAAATGCTACATATAGCTTACTCGTCATAAGTAGAGCAACTATCCCATCAACATTATTAGCACAAAGAACGTCGTCCCAAAGTGTCCAGATCATACAAAGAATATATCAGACACCCTCGACGGCGCCCATAACCTCATCGAATATATTCAATCGAAAACGAGGCGATCTGCCCGCCATTAATCACATCTATATCTGCCAATTGCGCAAGGCTTCTGCGACGACAGAACCGCTGCCACCTCAAGAGCACCCATATTAGTTGCAATGGCTCTCCCCCAGCTCTTCGGCGTTATACCTACCGGCTGCCCCCTCATAACCACCCCCACAACTGCGCCGGCACCGACCTCACTTCTCTTCAACCTTCCTGCGCGTCCATTCTCTCATATCGTTGTCGTCCTCCTCCCCGGCATCACTCTACCCCCAGACACCGCCGCTGCTGTGTACCTAGCCTCATCTCCGACCAACGACGGGCAGACCCCGGAATTCAAGTTTCTCGGCGGCATCGGGCCAGGGAAGGAAAGTGCAATCTTCAAAGTTGGTGGCGTTGCCTCCAACTCAAACGCGCCGAACGCCACTAATGGAGAGGTTGACATGGATGCCCCTGACGGCGCTGGGGAGCGTAGTCTCATTCTTGGAATATCTGTCGAATCTTGCGAGTCGGTGAATGCGCAGATGGCTGCTCTGCCTTCCTCCAACGGCACGTCTTCCCAACTAGGTAACACGACAGCTACGCCGGGGAATGCCCTCGTGAGGGCGCAGGATAGCGGACCCCAGAGAACCGACGCGCTGGTGCTGGCTCAGAGGATCATCAAGAACGCATTCAACTTCCTGGCGAGCTATGCGGGAAATGTACCAATGCCAGGGAGCAGTGGGACGGCGGGGGTGGAGGTAGTGCCGCTGAAAGCGTTCGAAAACTGGTGGGCGAAGTTTGAGACTAGGGTTAAGAATGACCCGGAGTTTCTGATGAGGGATGCAGATTGAGGCAACACTGCTGTAGGAGCGGGTTCTAGCATTCGGAGACGGGATATCAGACCCTGCGGCGCCAGCCCACCCTTGAAGTTGGATATGGCGCATGGGACCCAGTGGAGAGTGCAACCGGAGCTTCCCAATGGAGTTTCCATTCTAGCAGCCGAGGAATCATCCTTCACCAAGACGCCAGCTTCGATGCACCAGCGTGAGAGGCGGGATATGAGAGACGCGACGGGCTAGAAAACCATGATATCCCCGGCGAGGTTATAGAGAGGTTGAACGGATGGCAGATATTATCGTCATATTGGAGACGAAGCTTTGGGATATTTGCGGTGATTTTATAGAATAGTTGTGTATATATAAACGAGCTATGCGAGACAGCAACTAGATGCTTTATTTAAGTAATTACTTACTATACTAACATACATACATGCTGCTGCCGACCACCGGTTCAGTTTCAATAAGTATCGTGATATAAATGCCATCCACCATGGCACATAAAGAAACGCCCACCCGATTCCTTGCCACATGCCATAAACACCGTATCCGACTGCCCACAGAATAAGCGCCACGCTACTAGTAACGAACCCGTACACTATTATATTGAAACAAGAATAAAAACACCCAACCTTCGTCAATCCTCGTCCACGGGGCTCATTAAGGCGCTTTTTCTCGTCGGACTCCCAGCCCTACTCCTGCTCCTTCCCGATCCCACGCTCGTCAAGCTTGGGGCTAATCTCTCCCTAGATTCGGTTCTCACAACCAAGCCGCTCCTGTCCATGGCATTTGGTAGTAAATGATTCGACGTTAAGTTGTGATGGCTTCCATCAGCATGAAATCCATGTGTACCAATGGGGCTGAAGAAGTTCCCATCCCCGTAGTTTACGACATTGAGTTTAGGGGTGGCCAATCCAGATGCGCGTGCGCCGCTGCTGCCTTCGCTGCTATCAGATGCCTCATTGCTATCGTCGGAGTCCACCTCGGCCAATTCAAAGTCGTTGACCCCATCGCCTTCTTCGAGGACCCTTTCGTAGTAGCCAGATTTGCGGCCGAACAATTTGCTGGTATTGAAGAAACCGCGCCCGCCTTTCTTCGTTCTGCTACGGCGTATTGCTGAGGAAATCTTCCCGTAAACTCTCGATCGGCGCTCTTTCTTGCGGAATATGTAGAAAAGGAAGCCAAGTATGATGACCATGATAAACAGACCGGTTGATGGCTTTGATGCCTTATCAAGTATCTTGTCATCCCAATCATCATCATCGTCCCCGCCCTTCCATGGGGAATATGATGAGCCTGCCCGCTGGAAGTCATCAGAGATACCAGATGGTACGTTGGCTCCAAAGCCGACGGGAAGGTCCTTTCCCTGGGGTTCTATCTGGCCGGCAGCATAGAGTATCATTTTCCCCAACGTCCAACTGACTTCTGTGCCATCAATTTTGTCCACGGCCTGGAAGGGATCCAAATACCCACTTTCCTTTGTATTCCGGAGGGCTTCGTTTGTTCCATTGACGCCCTTTGAGATCCCGTCTATGCCAAGCCGTGGTATGCCGATGCCTTCGTGCAGGATGCTGGTTAACCAGGATGCTTTGAAGCATATTTCCATGGCGGCTTTCTCATCCACTTTCTTTCCCCATTTTTTGTTGTCGACGCCTCGCTCGATTTCATTCCAATCCAAATTACAGAACTCTCGCACCCGGCTTTGAAATTTTGTAAAATCGTAAGTCTCTTCATCATGGGACAACCGAAAGAATTCATGGGTCGTATGCCAGTATTCCGAGACTCCAATGAAGTGATTTACGTCGAAGTCGATGGCTGGTACATGCTGTCCGTTAATTAGACATGGTTCGTCTATGCATGCTGCATCTTTTTCAAGTAATGGGTACGTCTTCTTCAAACACTCGGTGAATGATCCTTGACCTGTTAAGTATGGCTCCGAACTATGATGTGCCGCATCCGGGTCCAGAATGGTGCCATCAACCGACAATGTCAGTCCAGTGACTATACACGGATCCGGAATTTCTAAGGATGTGCTTGAATCCACCGAGTCAACTAATGCTGATACGTATCGCTGTCTCGCTTGGTTGACGCCAAACCCCAGCCAGCTCGCAACGAAGACCTTATATTCTGATACTACTCCATCCAATGTTCGCATTCGTAATAGTTTTAAATCATCCGCGTGCTTCTGTGCTTCCGTTGCGTTGGGTGCAAATGCGATTTGTGCTGAAGCACCGCCCATATCGAGAAATCCATACGTGTGGTGGTCTTTTCCATGAGCATGTTCTTCGGGCGTGTCGAAGCCACCGACAAGATAGTTTGCTGCGATCCAGCCATATAAACCCTCTGTCTCCCCAGGAATAATCTGAATGTGTAGGTCGCAATCGGGTAGCGAGAACTTCGTGTTGGCTCTTGCATATGCGCAGACTTCGCGGAGAATTGCAGCTTGCTGTAGAGGAGGAAGCAGCCGCATCCCGGCTGTTGCCATCAGGAATATAGGGGTATCCGCGACCTGGTCAGCCGGTACGATATCGAGGGAATGGTCGAGCAGTTCCTTCAAGTGATCCTCCCCGACATCCGTTGGCCGTTCGCCGAATGTCGAAATTCCAGGGTGTATCTTCTTCGTCCATTTCTTGTGCGTCTTGAGATGTGGCAGGCTCTTCAAATCTTTCGACGAGGCCTTCTCCTTCGCATAGTCACTATGTCGCCATTTATATATGTGCGCTCGAGTCCCTGACGAACCCGCGTCTAGTATGACACCCCATCGGTCTGAGACGAATAATTAGCATCTCAGGCGAACGCGAGGAGGTGGAGCATCTGGCCATACGTTTACCCATGAGGGTGGCGATAAATATATGTATATTATAGTGGTAGGTTGTTCAAGCTTCTAATGAGGCTGTCCTGTCTGTTTGATCGAGGCAAATAGCCACAATTGCTTGGGGGTCTTGCTGGAGGAGGGCGATGACGAGTGCCTGAAACGAGGGACGGCTGCTGACTGGAACGCGGCTATGGAAACGAATGTGGTTGAGCAGGCAATTGAGGGGGAACGAAGGTATGGGAGAATGGAAGAGATATCTTGACGCCTTAAAGGATTGCGGCGTAGCTTATGCCTGACGATGGAGAGGCGTGGGCGGGGAGGAGTTGTATAGCAGTATCGAGTGTTCGTATTCCCACCGAATGGGGAAGTTGTATTATTATGATGATTATGGCGTATCTGCGCGCGGAAGGAAGGGTGCATATTTTGACCGTTGATGGTTGACCGTATTATTATAATATACCAGAAATAGATCGGCGTTTTCCGAAACTGCTAGTGGACGATTGTCTGTAGCCGTTAAACTAGAATGTACCCTGCAGAGTCCAAATACTCCACGTGTAGGATGTAAGATACGTACCGTGAGTCCTCCACTCTGGTGCACTACACTGTCAAAGGAGCCATCTATCATCCTTAATCCTTATGATTTTCTGTATAATATATAACTGTGCTGTATAATTGCTAATATCTCACTCTTTGCCCAGAATAGTTGCTCAGAATAGTCGCAAACAACCTCCTAGAATGCAAATGCCGCAGTTCGGACCCGATTTGGCATATGGAAGGGGCGCAACAGGGATGCTGGCCGTTCCAAGCAGCGATCGTGGGAGGAGCACGTTTCTTTAGTATGGGCTAATTGTAGATAAGCTATCTTTTGATGTAGGCAGCCCCGAACGGCTTCACCGCTGCCTGGTTTTCCGGGAGCAAGCACTACTAAACTACATGAGGAGTTTGATATTCTATATTTCTGCCAGTTAGTGTGTGTGTAGCATATCTGTATAGCAAGGCGTTGGTTGTGTGTTATCTAATAGCAATATGTCAGTAGAACCCTCCTTGGTTACTGAGTCCAGGAGCCCCTCCATACGCTGATGAGCGACCACCCATGAAAGTAGCAGAGGCTGGCCTTTGGGCAACTATGAGAATTCATTAGATAGGTTTCGAGAGGAAGATTGAGAGTTATACCTCTTGGCATGGACCCAGTCCTGCTCATACTTCGCATTCCGTCGACTCCCACTGGTGGTGTGTGGCTGACCTTCAACCCGGCGCTCATCCCGTACCCAGCGAAACCGTTTCCACCTGATCCATTGGACCTCACGCCTCCAAACAGGCCTCGTGCTGGAGAATTTCGAGGCTGCATAGGAGTGCTGAGGCTACGGGAGTTTTGCATGTTGGATGTGGCTATTCCAACGTTGGGTTCCCCATTTAGTCTTTGCCTATTGCTCGAGGGTGTCTGAGCAATGCTATGACCTGTATACATAATCAGCATTGCAGCTTGAGTAAAAGGGTGGGGGGGAAAATGCCCTGGCTATTATTCCCATGGCTAGTAAGGCCAATCCACCCATTACTCAGCCCAGTTCGACCAGCTACGCTAGACAGCGGCATTGACGTTGGAACAGGCGGCGGGCCCATTGAGTTTCCTTGAAGCGATGAGAAAACGGGAGATCGAAGAGGCTGGTCATTGGCTTTTCTAAAGTGATCGGAATATCCATTTGCAGTTGATGAACCTTGGATTGTTTGATCCACTGCGTCAGATGCTGCATTCTGGACCTGACTCATTTGATCTCGGCGCTTCAATTTATCGTACAGCTCCTGCGTATGAGCCTGCTGCTTCGACTTTGCATGCAAAGATTGGGCTAATTCGTGGTTCTTCTTTTGGGAATTGTTGAGATCAATGACCACATCTTTGTTAAGAGATAAGCTTGATTCCAGCAAAGGAGTGTTTGCCACTTAACTTACTGTCAAGCTCGGTCCTCAACTCCGACATCTCGTTATTGGCGTCGCGGACGATCGAATCGATTTGGCCTTTCAATTTATTATATCTATCTGTAAGAACTCGTGCCTGCATCCCTTGATACAAGCTGGAAGCCGGTCAACTACCGTGGATTGAATTGGCTCAGGCGCACCTACATTTCTTGTGATGTCTGGTAGGCCCAGAAATTCACAGCTCGTCCAGCACATTCCATGATAGTATTTGGGTTTAAGCCACTGAGGACGCTTGTCTTATAGTCTTCACTTGGATGGAGCTTTGCCCTTGCCACATCGTCTTCATTGACGAGATGTTGATCGCATGCTGGGCAAATCGGCCGGTTCGACCCATTGGCTAATAGAAGTCGATTGGCGCACTCGAGGCAGAAGATATGGCTCCATCATGTTAGTCAATATGCAGCAGGCTGGTTACGGTGCAATTGCCCTTGCCATAGCATACCTGCAAGTTGTAACAATGGCCTCCTCACTGAGCTCCTTACGACATGTCAGAGTGTTGCATCGAAGAGCATACTCCATCATAGCAGAATTCGTTCCACGGTTCAAAAAAAGGTTCAACGAGAAGGCAGGTCTTTAGGTATCAGACATTAACATCGCCCGTCCCCTCTCCTACGTTTATTGAGACTGGGAGGAAAGGCAGTTGAGCACATGTGAAGTTCGTACGCCATTTCGCAAGACCATAACCTGTAGTATCATGAAGGAGATGGTGGGGGCGGCCGCTAGTGCATAGGGTGGCATGGTGGGGTAGAGTAATGTAATTCCATCCCATCCACGCTCCCAAGCCTTCGTCCATTGCAACTATTGCTCAATCTATATACCCGCATAATTAAATGTTTGATAGTATGAATGCACATATATTAGCACAATGTTGTACATATAGTATTGTTGTACTCTCTCCTGGTTCTTGGTCCGGTCCCTCGCTGCCGTCGGGTCGAGAAAGTAGAGCAGAAGTCATGGAAGCTGATCCCATGTAGCTCAGAGAAAACCCATCAGAGAGAGTTACTACTCTGGTATGCGGTAAAGTAAAATTACTTGCTGTTTCGTTTGTCTTTGTCTTGTTATCCTGTCGAAGCTAACATAGAGCAGTGCAGTTATGTATTGGAAGCACCTGGATATACAAAGCGCTGGTCCCTCGTCGAACTCCACATCCGTGGAAGGTTCGAATGTTCCATGGCTACTCGCAGGCAATCGATCCTAAGGCTCAAAGAGGAAGATGATTTTCTGTGGCACACACACTACTCAAACACACTACTCAAACACATGGAGTTGCAATCTAACGATGAGGAGCAAACGTGGCATCGAGTATACTGGCCATAGCGAGGTAAATTCTTACGATACAATCAACGAAAACCCGTGATGACAAGGGAAAGCCCAGACTTGGCACAATGCGGGGAGATTGAGGAAGTCCAATACTCCCACAGTATATTGTGGGGAGACGCCGTACTGACAAGCTCAGAGTCTCGAGATTTATGGATAGGAAGCCCATTCTTTCCATCGCAAAAGTCCCACTCGGACCCCTTCAAAACACTGGACCCTGAGAAAGTGAAGATCAGAACGATGAACGAAGTGAAGTGTTGTGTGGGGTATAAGTGGAGGCAACTGTACTGTACCGAAGTATACTACTTGTGCTTCGGCTGCAGTCAACGAGCAACAGTAACTGGCTGAGGCGCCCGGCGCATGCCCACAATAGGCTCGTCGCTGAAGTTTTCCTGACGTTCCCGGCGGAGAAGCTGCAATCACATCTTTGATGGGTGGATGGTTATTTTCCCTCGAGACAACGGAGCCACCATCCCAGAGTGCTGGAGTGCTGGAGTGCTGGAGTTCTGGAGTACGAGGGGCATGTGCTTTTTCGTGTGCATGTAGTTATAATTCTCCTATTGGATCTTGTCCCGCTTCCTCCTACCCGTCGCCGACACCATGTCTGGAGAGATGCAGTACCCAAGATGCATCCCCGGATTATTACGCTGTACGTACATACACATACTTTACATCTCCACCAGTATTATTATGGGGCTGTTCCGACAGTGAGACTCCAATTTTGCACTTATTGAGGTCTATGGGAGTGCATATATTCCACTGCACAGTACAGCAGATTTACAGTTTTGCGCCGCACCTCGTATTGTACTGCGCTGTACAGTACATATAAGTACTATACTAATACACACTTTGTATAGGACCAACTGCCGGATGGCCTGGCTGACCGACCACTTCCTTTCCCCTCCTTCGGCGTACACTTATCTTCACTTCTTATAATTGTCTCGAGACTGTGCCCTCTTCGCCACTTGCCGAACCCGAGTCACCGTGACCTTCATCCGATTCATGGTCCTTTGTACTTCCCCGCTTATCAGCACTCCTGAAAACATCAAAGGGTCGAATCCCCTCGACCGACATCGCTCTCGATGCGTCCCGCCGGCGAACCTGTGAACGCTATGTTCCATACGTGTATGTAGACCATCCGACGGATATCGCGCCGCTCGTCGCCGCTAATATTGCTATAGTTCAAGGTCTTGCTCCACCGCGACCTGCTGCCGAGGTGTCCCAGGAAGCTCCAAAGCCCCCGGCGAATGGAAACTCGAAGAGAATAACGACTCCTCATGCTTGTGCTGAATGCAAGCGGCGCAAAATTCGATGCGATGGAAGACAGCCCTGTGGACAATGCTTAGGGTGCCGTTCTCCGAAGCCGTGCTACTATGACAAGCACCGGCAGAGAGTAATACCCTCGCGGAAGTAGTACTACCTTGTCCAAGCTGCCATGCGGACACTGATTTCTTGTGCAGAACTCTCGATGCCCTGCAACAATCGCTAGATGAATGCCGCTCTATCCTAAAGAAGCTATACCCCAACACAGACGTCCAGTCATTGCTACCGTTGTCACGGAATGAGCTTGTTTCGATCCTCGATCATCGCGCGAGTGCGACGTCCATATCCCACACCTCACCGGCGGGCTCCATGAACTCTGCAACTACACAGGAATATCGATCGCCCAACAGCTCGGGCGTGGAAGAGGACAGAAGCCTTGCAACCCTCGAACAAATACCAAGCCAGGACACAGAATGGGATGAGGAGAGGCGGAATCGGGAGGCTATACCCTCAGAGTCTGACGATGTGAACGCCTTGTCGCTCTCAGTAGACCGGCAATCGTCGTATCTGGGAGCATCTTCGATCAAAGCAGCCCTTATGGTGATGGTCAAGGTATCCCCGAGGTTACGATCATATCTCATGCCACCAACGGCGGAAAATCGACGCACAATTCAGGTTCGACAGAGCAACATTCCAACCCCGCGGCACAACCCGCCACCGCGGCCGTCTCCCCGGATCGCCTGGTCTTCGGAGGGGCAGACTCTTATCGATGCGTACTTCAACAGAGTTCAAATTTTCATTCCCATGCTTGATGAGCCATCCTTTAGGGCCGACTACCTGGGTGGTCAACGCCATGATTCCCCATGGCTTGCCTTATTAAACATGGTATTTGCCATGGGCAGCATCGCAGCGATGAAATCTGATGACCTCAATCACATGAACTTTTACGAACGGTCTCGAGACCATCTCAACTTGGATTGCTTTGGAGAAGGGCATTTGGAGACTCTCCAGGCCCTGATATTAACGGGAGGCTATTATCTACACTATATCAACCGACCAAATATGGCGAATGCCATTACTGGTGCTGCTCTGCGGATGGCATGTGCGCTTGGCCTTCATCGAGAGAATGGTGTAGATGTGAATGGTGGCGAAAGAGAGAAGATGCTCGCCGATTTGCGGCGTCGGACGTGGTGGAGTTTGTTCTGCCTAGATACATGGGCGTCAGCGACTCTCGGGCGCCCTTCACTGGGCAGGTCGGGTCCAGCGGTCACCATCCGACCACCCGAGTGCGCCAATGATGCTGTAGGTCTTCGCACATATCCCATGGCTGCACCTGTGCTAACCAACATCCAGAATGAAAACTCCACCACTGGCCAACACATCCGCGTAGTCCCTCTAATTGAGAACATCAAGTTCGCCAGGATAGCCACTCAGATCCAAGACACGATGGCTCTATCCCCCCTTCCCCGTGCCGAGGAACGCAGCAAGTTGGATGCACAACTCGTTGAATGGTCCGACAAACTTCCCTGGGTCCTGCGCTCCACAGACCCATGCCCGGAAGCACTCTATACTGCGCGCTGCGTGCTGAAATGGCGGTATCAAAACATGCGCATCGTGCTCCACCGCCCCGTGCTGCTCAACCTCGCGAACCGCGGCGCAAACCACCATCCCACTGTCGAGGAGCTTAGCGCCGTCGAGTTGTGTCGCGCGATGGCCAAGCAGACCATAGATGACATTTCACGCGAGTGGACGCAGAACCAGATGTCCGGCTGGAACGCGGTGTGGTTCATGTACCAGGCGTCCATGATCCCGCTGGTCAGCATGTTCTGGGAAAGCTCGAACACGTCTATGGTGAGAGAATGGCAACGCCAGATCGAGATCGTGTTGGAGTGCTTTGCCGACATGGCCGACTGGAGTCTGTCGGCGAGGCGGAGTAGGGAGGTTGTCGGCCGTATGTATGAAGCGAGCAAGGGGCCCATTACACGTCAAGGAAGCCCGAGGCTACAAGCACAACGGGACGGTCAGATAGAGTCTGGTGCTGAGAATGGGGGCGGACAAGTTTACCAGAATATGGATGACATGTCGCCCGGTATGGCGAGCGCACACCATGCCCAACAGGCGCAGCAGATGACGGAGATGATGATGGAGGAGGGTATGGAGCTCCTCGACAACCAGAGCATTTGGGACTTGGATGGGATGCTCTGGGGTAACTTACCGGACGGTCTTGATATGCCGTTTGACGGGATGCCGAATGGGGTGGACGAAGGCATGCAGTATGTCGACCATGACCAGGGGCAATACGACAACAGCTACATGATGAACCAAGGATAATTTTACCTTGCTGTGGGACGCGCGATGTATCTACGACTGGGCTGCTTGTGGGATAGGCGTCGGGGTGTTTTAAACATGTATGAATGGGGCTGGATTCCTGGCGTATGTTTATGCCTCTGGCCAAACTAATGTACGGGGCGGGCCATCGTATACCTATTTACGATGTACATAATAACGAATTTCTTATTTGATATGTCAAAATAAGAGGTAAAAATAGTCATGGCAGAGACTGGATTGTTTGGTAGCAGAAATGGAATCAATGGCCGCGGGTTCTTCCCGAAACCCTCTCCTGACTTTAAAATAGTCTGCGTAATGATGTGTGCCGCATAGGATTTGTCCATTTTATTTTTCCTCTTGGGAAGTATTACTGTAGCTGGCCACTCATAATAACCCAACTCCATGGCTTCTATACCTTCAGTTTTTTGGCAGTGGAGCTTTGAGCTTCCGCCGCAAACCAACTCTTCATCTCGTTACACCCGACCAACTTCATTGTGTAGTTCGAGCAAACGCGCTAAATCGCAGCAAACGCCATCTGTAGATACAAACCGTGAACACATCTAGTTGTAAGTGAACCCATCTGCAGGTCCCAAGTCAGCCCCTGATAGGTTAAATCCTAAAAATCTGCGAGCGACTCACAATCCCATCAAACACGCACGTGTTGTCGATGGGAATGTATTGCTTCGTAATGATTTTAATCGCTTCCTGGGCCACCATACCACCAGTGAGAGCCGCGATGTTGTGTAGTTCGCCCCCCTGCGCTCGGGCTACTTCAGTCACTACTGGGACAAGTTTATCATTATTGGCTGCATCTGGAACGATTTTGGAGATTTCGCTCAAAATCTGGGGCGCTGACGCTGCGGCCGCGCCTGCTTCTGGTTTCGCAGACTCGCTGCCTTTGAGGGCGAGGTAGACGGGGAATAGAGTTGGTTGCAGCTCGAATTCTGCATTTAGCTCCGAGTCTTTGATTGAATATTAGCCTTGGGTAGCTGGGGCGGTAATTTGTAAGGACTCACCTGCAAGTTGTTTTACTCTGTCGGGATCTGGCACTGACTCCCGGACAAGCTTGATAAATGCAGCGTTCTTGCAATATGTCTCAACTTCCTCCTTATTAACTTCGTTTCCGTTGGGGATAGTGCCCAAAATTTCCAAAATTTCATCAACATCCTGGCGAGCTTTGCTTTTGTATATGTTCTGAAGCTGGATATAAACCTCGGACTCGGCCTTCATATCTGGTACCGATCCCGGCAAGGGGAGTGCACCATGTTTCGCGTGGAACTGCTTAATTGCCTCTGTAATAATCCAGAATCCCAATTTTGCCTCATCCTATAAAATTAGTTTATTTGCTTCACACTCAAATGGAATATCTTACTTGATTTGGTTGGTACTCAAAAACTTCCTTGACGGAACTGGGAAGACTGGGCAACGATACTGTCTTCAATACAGCAGCCGTAGCTTCATCGTAATTCTCCTCAGCTCCTTCAGGGCTATCGGTACGTGCGCCAGCAGCTACTAGCTTCCTGAATTTCACCTTGTCGGCATACGATTGAGGTACGCTTCCCGAGTTCTCGGCTTTCCATTCCTCCAGGTAATGCAGCAGAAGTGCTATATATGGGATATGTCCATGCTTGTGGGCGCTGAGATTGCTGATATCAACAGTCAATTCCTGGGAAAACTTTGCTAGCTCTGGCCAAGGAGACAAGAGCCTCAGGTCTGTGGTGGCTGTTGAATCGGGATGTGTGTCGACTATGGGGAAGTTTCCATTGAAAGTAATGTTGAAGTAGGAGTAGAACCCAAGAGAATTGATGGACACTAGTGGCACTTTATGGGTTTGGCAGTAGCCTTTGACGGTTTTGAGGAGTTCGTCATCGATCGGGGTTGTGTACAAGACAAGAGTAAACGCCGAGTGTTCATCGAAACTGGCCGCCCAATGACCTGTAGCGTCTGGGTTGAGCTCGCCGAGAAGCTCTTTACAGCATTCAGCTCGAGGCCTTCCCAAACTTGCCTCATCCAAGAAGAAATTGACTCCCAAGTCGGCCTCTTCTACTGATTTGTCGTCGACAATTGTGAACTGGCCAATTCCTGGGACCAAAGTCAGCCTGGCACTGGATTACCAATGCGAAAGTAGATAATTACCTGGCAAGACAAGATCCTTTAGCGTCTCAACACCTGTAGTGCCCGAACCCGAGTTTATTAGGCAAATATGGGCATCCTCCAGGGCCTGTTGACCGTTTGCTGCCCATAATCGGAGCTGGCGGTCGTACTTCTTCTCCTTGTCGGAGGGTCCAAGGATAAGAGGCGGCACCTGGCCGCTTATTATCTCAGTCATGGCTGGATATGGGTCAAGCCATTCAATATATGGCAGTCACAGTGTATGAGTAGGGAGTGCGAAGTAATGTTCTATGTAAAGGAAGGAGAAAGATGGTAGCCGCGGGGTTACAAGTCACGCCTGTGGTGGGTGGTGCTGCCTTCTTGGTTATCTAATCTTAGCGCCACGGAGCTTGGTCGATAGAGATGTGTGTGCCGTGTGTACAGTCAGAGCAATACAGAACAGTACTCTACGAAGTACCACGCTATACTCTATACCATATAATCAATACTTCATGCTCCCGTCGCCCATCATGCATTTCATGAAGGGGTTATTAGCAAAGGCATGTTAATTGCAAGAGTAGGGTAAATAAAACACAGCAAACCATTACATTTTTATACTGGTCCAACTTTATATCTTCATATCGTATTTAACCCAACATATAAAAGCTGTTTAACATCCGTCCTGGTGCCACAAGGGATAGGCAGTTGCCAATATAGTAGAAGAGTTAGAATAGTCGTGCGATACACTGCGGCATCTTGCCTGATGAGCCCTCATATCGTCGATATAAAAACACCAAGCTCCTTTAGCTCAGTGGTAGAGCGGGAGATTGCAGATCTTCAGGTCGCTCGTTCGAACCGGGCAGGGAGCTTCTTTTTGCCAGTTGTCATTTTGTCATTTGGCCAGTCGCCAATGATTAAAGAACAGATTAGAGAGTCCTGGCTGGCTGTTCCCGCAGTCCCGCAGTCGTACCTGACTCTCTTGCCCCTCCTCGCCTTGCCTCTTTCTCTTCCCCACATTCCCCCACCTTTTTTGCAAGGTGGCTCGAACTCCACACAGCTCACTCCCCTGGCACCAGGGTTACCCATAATTTTTATACCCTAGGTGGGACCTGGGTTCACAATGTGGTATATGCATCCTCAGTTATGAAATAGGCTCCTTTAGCTCAGTGGTAGAGCGGGAGATTGCAGATCTTCAGGTCGCTCGTTCGAACCGGGCAGGGAGCTTTCCTTTTGCCTTCATGCGCCACTGATGGCGTGATGGGTATAAATAACCTTTTGCTATTCAGCACCCAAAATTTATTTCATATACATACAGCATACAGTTGTTAATTCGGCTGCAATCAACAGAAAGTGCGACGAAGCGGCTGATTGATTTAAGTAATTTTTGAATTTTATAAAATATGACTCTAGCGAGGGCCGAGCCGAGACCTTTTTTCCCGTATTGTCCTGGGTCCTGGATCGTCTCAACCCGCGGCCCAGCGGATTCCAGAATATTTGTTAAAGCTGGTTGCAAACGCCATAGTTAGATTATATCAGACATTCTTTCGTAGTAATGATATCCTCGCGCTCCACAAACTTTGTTTCAAAAACCCCCGTATTCGGACATCCAAGGCAGCCTCCAGACTCCGGACTGATGCAGTTCTTCGAACTCCCGCTTATTATTGAACCTGAACTGGTATAATATTATCCTCCCGTGGTCCATCTAAGCCACGGCTGATCTTGGTATCAGGTGGAACTGCTCCTCCTAAAGTAGCCAGCCGATTTTTCTTCCGTATTCCAGGGCGAGAGCCGAGAACTTCCCCCCTTGAATTCATAAATAAGCTCGCATCGGAAACTGTGCCGGCCTGCACGTCCAAGTCGAAAGTAGCCTTGGTTCGTAGGGTTGGAAGAAGGAGTTCGGTTTCGTACCAGCGGCCTTTAATGTCGTTCAAGGCCTTTCTCGCCATTGGCTCGAGGAGTCGCCATTCACACCAGGTATTTCCACCTACATCAGCCGAGACTTGATTGCGGAAGCTTAGATCAGCATTCACACGTACAGGAAGGTCTTCGTTGACGGGCCAGTTCTGCCGGTCCTTATATTCGGCTGGCATCGGCATCTCGATGAACTTGTAGATATCCCCGACGATTGTGACTGCACTCGTTTCGTCCACGGTCCTCTCAATCATCTGGTTGACGACCAAAATAACGATTTCATCTTTGGTCCTGCCCATCAGCCTGACGGGTTCACCAACCCAAATCTTCTCGCCGCCAAGGAACATTCCTTTATAATGCACCTCCCCTGCTGCTGTGGGCAAATCAATGCGGTCGAACAACGAGTAGCTCTCGTTGATCGCCTTTGCGGCTAAAATACTGCCGTCTACTTCAGGGTCGCCCTTGCCGAATTCGCCAGTCACGACCCTAGCCCACGGAACTTGGTCGTAGGTAAGCTCGCGAAGCTGAGCAATGGTTGGATGCGGAACACTCCACGCAAGCCAAGGCCTAATTGAATCACGATCTCTCACGACAGCAGCTGGGTGGCTAGCAGGATGCGACAACGGCTGCAAAAGGTACCGACACTCGTTATTCTGCATGTCCCTCTTTAGCACCACCGAAAGCCCCCACGCGCTGGTCCTCTTGCTGAACCAAACAATTTCCCCAGGGCGATAGATAAAGTTGTTGCCTGGGTTACTGTCGAACAACTGTTCTTGAGTTTTTGGGTTGAGAATTTGGGTGGCCCGAGGCTCAGTTTTGATTGCTGCTTTCTTGGCCAAAGGAGTGGCCAATGCTGCCTTGGGAGGCTCTGCGCGGCCCTCAAGTGGTGGTTTGGTGAGGGTGTCTGGCTGGGCTGACTTGGTGATCGCCTCACTCCCCGCCATCCTATCCGAGAAACAGTACTTGCAGGAGCAATTCCGGAAGGAGTCATTCTCCTGATCACAGGCGAGCCACAAAAGATGCGGGTAGAATTCCTGGGCGCTCCTAAACCTGCCCTTCCCATTCGGATGGCCATAAAGATAAGTGTCCTGCCGGGCGGCGTCGGCGTTAGCCTTGCCATTTTTGGCCTTCACTCGGCGATGTTGCCAAAGAACATAGTCTTTGGGGAGCTCGGCAAGAATGAAGTTCGTCCCTTGGTATCGTTAGAAATAGTATTTTCAAGTAGTAATATCAGGAACATGCCTGCTTGTTCAGGTCCCCCAATATCCCTTACAAGCATACCACCGAGCTTTCGCTTCCAATCGAGGGCGGTAGGGTCGTTCTCCTGGAGTTTCAGGTAGAAATCAATAGAGCCATCTGGTCCTGGCGTGTCATCTTTTCGTGGCGGCTCATTGGGGACCAGGCTACCATTCTGAAGGAATTCTGACCGGCCATCTGACCTGGCAACGCTTACTGTTGTGAAGCGGGCCATATCATAGCTTCCATGTACCTAAGCGCCTGAATGCCTGAGTATTACGGCCCCTACGAATACCTAAACCTTCAGGACCTAGCTAGGCGAGGCGCACAGTGAATATGTTCGTGGTAAGTTGGATTGATCTTATGTTCATCCAGAATTTGCCTGTTGCACTGTCTGTATCTACAAAGCACCTGAGCTACTGCACATTGCCTATCAGTTGGAATCCGAAAGCTAGACTACTGGGGTATACGTTCGGTCATACTATTCTCCGAAGGCTGGATAGAGCGTGCGGTGAACTTTAATTTTTCGCTTTACGCGACGTCGCGTTGGCCTAAAGCACCTACGCGTATCCACCACCCCACGCGTACCGGATCCCTCTCCAGTTCACCAATTAATTACCTTTCACAGCGACCAGGCTGTGAGACCTTGCTTTCGCTCTAGCCTTCTGGAGAGGCATATCCAACAATAGCTTCCATTGCCTCCTTGCGGAAACCACAACAATCAATCAAATATCCTCTCTTTGTTCTATATTTCGCATTGCTCTCATTCGTCGCCGACTGCGACCACATTCACTCTTCGCATCATCCAAATCCGGCGCATGCCTTGAAGAGTGCTTGACTGAAAGCGGCAACTATAAACGCATCGGACAGATAGGAGAGCTCATCAGGAGCGGTGCCGTCAGCCATGGACTCGCAAGTGACCCCAGGGTCAGCGACTCCTTTATTTCGCAAAAGTACAGCATCGAGCCTCCTGGCCAAGTTCTCACCGAGTCATACCCAACACAAGATGATCGCAAGTCCAAGAACACCAGGGCATTCCGCCGTGCGCCCGACGCTGCCTGTTTCACTAGCAGTATCTCATGGCTCTAATGGGCCCCAGCGACCTGAGCCCGTTGTCATAGATCTTGTTGACGACAAGGTTATCAACCTGGATAGTGATGAAATCATCCAATATACTCCAAAGACGCAGAGGCGGAGGCCGTTGCGGCCGACAACATCAGTACCCAGACAGAATGTGAGTTTATCAAAGAGCACTTGGGATCCATGCTGACATACTCTCAGAAGTCGCGCAAGAATTCTGTTGTCGACTTAAACGATGAAAATGCCGACAAATTGATCTTCAAACCCCAAGTTACCGATCGAGTTGCTGTTAGACTGGAAATTGAGAACACTACCGCCGCAAAACGACGACGCTTTTTTATCGAGAAGAAAGACTACTTCCTACCTTTGCTCCCGACCGAACACAATTATATCAAGAAACTGGTGGATATGGAGAAAGAGTCTACGCCAGAGGAGCAAGCCAAGAAAGATGGCAGCATTGCTTACGAAGAGCTCAAAATCCAACCTCGTGGCGTAAAGGCAACCATGAAGTCATACCAGCTTTCGGGACTCTCGTTTTTGGTGTACCTGCATCGGAACGGCTTGTCTGGCATCCTCGGGGACGAGATGGGTCTTGGTAAGACTCTCCAAACTTTGTCGTTGATCCAGTACCTCAAGGAAAACGAACCCAAAAGAGGCCAAATCCGACCGTTCCTTGTGATCTGCCCATTATCTGTCCTTAGCAGCTGGATGGCCGAATCACGAAAATGGACTCCTGGATTGAAGGTTATCCGCTTTCACGGCCCTGCAAAGGAACGCGACCGCGTCAAGAAGATCGCTTCTGGAGAGATTGACTTCTACGGAAACTTAACCACGAGGCAAAAGAACAAGTTGAAAGGTCGACGTACTGCGTCTGGGAAACCAATAATCGACTTAGACTCGGCTTCTGATCATGAGGAAGAACCAGGAGTCGACGTTGTGGTGGCAACTTACGAGTCTTATCAGAAGGAGCAGGGTTGGTTCAAGCGGGCTTTTGTATGGCGATATGTTGTTCTGGATGAGGGCCATAAAATAAAGTACGGACACTTCAATCGGTTCAATTATGCAATTACTAACTTCTACACAGAAATGACCTTAGCCTTATTTCCAAAGCCCTACAGGGTTTGCAAGCAGAATATCGATTGATTCTGACCGGAACACCAGTACAGAACAACCTCGCGGAGTTATGGGCGCTACTTCATTGGCTATACCCGGAGGTTTTCATAGCCAAGACGAGCGAACTATTCGCCGAATCGTTCAATCTGTCCAAAGGGCAAGTAAAGAACGATGTCCTCGACGCCTCCCGGAGTCTATTGGAGTTGATAATGCTTCGCCGTATGAAAGCCTCGAACGGTGTCAATCTCAACCTACCACCCAAGACCGAAGTTGTTCTGTTCGTGCCGTTGAGTCCAATGCAGCGATTCTGGTACACCAGACTCATCACACGGGCCGACCAAGGTCTCCTTGACGACCTTTTCAAGGATGCCAAAAGCAAAGAACAGGCAGCAATGAAAGATGACGGTGAAGCAGCAAATATTTTGACTGCAGAACAGGACGCTGCGTTGAAAACCCTCGAGGATGATATGCTTGTGGGAAGCGACGAGTGGAAGGAAAGTCGGGCAATTCTCCAAGAAACGCTGCGGAAAGAAGAGGCTGAATCCGGCGACAGCAAGGACAAAAGCTCTTCATGGCGCAAATTGATGAACCTGTTGATGCAGCTTCGCAAGGTGTGCAATCACCCATATCAGATTCAAAATGCCGAGCCAACGGACAGCGTACTGGGGGACCATCTCATACTCGCCTCTGGAAAGTTTATCGTCTTGGAGAAGTTGGTTAAAGAATTGGTTGTCAAGCAAAAGAAGAAGATCTTGATATTTTCTGGCTTTACCAGGATGTTGGATCTTGTTGAAGACTTCCTCTCAATCCGTGGTGGAAATGGATCCGAGTTCCGAGTTGCACGACTTGATGGCAGTACCAGCAGAGCTCGCCGAAACCTCGCCATCCGCCTCTTCAATGACCTGGCTTCGGAAAGCCGTGTGATGTTGATCTCGACTAGGGCTGGCGGCCTGGGCATTAACTTGACGTCCGCGACGGAAGTCATCTTCCTCGATCAGGATTGGAACCCGCAAATCACAGTGCAAGCTGAAGCACGCGCGCATCGAATTGGTCAGACGAAACCTGTAACGATATATAAACTTGTCAGCCAAGGAACCGTCGAGGAACAGATGTTGGGTCGGATTCAGAAGAAGCTATATTTGTCGGCAAAGGTCACGGAATCCTTGCAGGACATCCACACCAAAGCTGGCAAGACCAAAAAGGGACCTGGAGGTCGCGTGGCCGAGTCGGTGGAGGATGAGATGCCTCAACTCAGCACGGGCCAGTTGATGTCTCTTGTTCGACGAGGAACTTCAGCTATTTCACGTCCCGAAATCGACGTCAATGAAATGATGAGCTGGGATTGGGCGACGACTGTTGAAAAGTGTAAAGATAAGCCTGCGGATATCAATGTAAAGAAGGATACAATCCCCGATTCGAAGGTTGATGAAGAGGAGGAGGCGAAATGGCTGGGCGAGATGGAGAGAGTCGAAGCCCACGTCTTTGAAGGCAAGAAGCTGGCAAGAGCTGCTGGCAATGGCAAAGCGACCTCGAGCTACCGCGATATTGCGGATGAGTTCAACCGCGCGGATCGCCGCATTGGCAAGAATACCACGGTCATGGTTGACGGATTTGCGATTAGCAAGGAATCGATGAACTGCAAAGATTGGGAAGCTGTCCCCACCTACTCTGGCAAGGACACTCGCCTCGCAGAGCCGAAACGCCCAAAGAAGGCGCCGATAACAGCCCAGTCGCACTGTCAAGTTTGCCTGGACGGCGGCAACCTCAGTCTATGCAACATCTGCCCCCGTGCATTCCATTTCGCTTGTCTCAACCGTGAATTCCAGTCCAAGACCAAGGGATGGCAATTCAACTGCCCGCAACATCAGTGCGCGGACTGCGACCAGAAGACCACGGATGCAGGCGGCATGCTATACCGCTGCCGCTGGTGCGAACGCGCCTTCTGCGAAGACTGCCTCGACTTCGAGAAGACATCACTGATCGGCGACAACACGAAGGAGTACGAGCTGCTGGGCTACGGCGAGCAGCCCAACGCCTTCTACGTCCAGTGCCACAAGTGCACGGAGCACTTCGCCGAGTCACCCGAGGACATGCGCATCGTGGAGGCGCTAGCGGCGGATATCGACCGCGACTATGAGCGTGCTGTTGATGCGGCGACGCTGGCGGAGCGGATGCAGGCGGATGAGAAGGCTGTGGCTAGCCCGGCGAGTCGTGCGGGTAGCTTGAGCGATGGGACGACGATCGAGACGCCTGGGGTTGCGACGCCGGTTGCGATGTACGTCGACGACGAGCCTGTGGTGACGGGGAGGTCGAAGCGCAAGTCTGCTATTTCGACGCCGGTTAGGATGGAGGTCGATGAAGCTGTCCTGACGGGGACGGGGAGGTCGAAGCGCAGGGCTGCTATTGCGGCTGTGGGCTCGATCAAGAGACTGAGGATCGAGTGAGGGTTGAGGTCTTGAATATTCCGAGACGGAGTACGAACATATGGTGTTGGCTACGGCGTTTACTGTGGAGATGGCGGTGCATTGTGAGATGGGGATGGCGCGTTTGTATTTGTTTTTTTCTATGATATCCGACTGCGGTTATGGTCACTTCTGTTACGTGGCGGGGAGTGCATTTCTATGGTATATGGGGTGGCTTCATTATGTGGCGTTACTGTCTTCAAATGGTTGATGTGGAAGGACAGCGTCTGGGTATAGAGAGGGGATCGAGGAGGGGTGGCTTTGTTGTCTGGTGTCGGGGATGTCTTCATTGCTGTGCCTACACTGTCTTCACATGGTGATGTGAAAGGGGCAGCGGCTGGGTGTATCTTACTCTAGAGGGGCGATCGTGGAGGACTGGCTCAACGCAGACTAGAGCGTCTGAAGCCATCTTCATGTATTATAGACGGAGCGAGGCTTGTAATATGAGATTCGGAAGATAGGAGATAGGACAATAGAGACATGTAAACTGCAAATCACGACCTGCTATCTCCCGGCAGTTGCAAAGACAGGACAACAAAGAGCCGTATAAACCGTAAACAACAACCGGCCAAACCCCGGGGCAGACCACAGCTTCGGGCCCCTCGCACTCTCCCTTGATGCTATTTCAATCCCCAAAAGAAGGGGTAGTAGAGATATCTGACACCCTCCCCGCTCCACCACCTCGTCCCGCTGGAAGCACAAGTGGAGACCACCCCAACACTCGACGTGGTATCCCGAGCAAGCCGGCCAGACCTCAAGCCGCGCCCATCGCGATAAACAGAGCCCGCCTCCACCCTCCTCCTCGCACGCCACTCTAACGGGAAACGGGCGCAACATGGCACTCCCGAGGAGGCACCGTGGGAGCACGCTCCGCTCTTAGATCAAGCCCCTCTCTCCCCCATCTCCTCTCCAATCTCTGCCCCTTCTCCTCCCCAATCTCAATCCCAATCCCAATCCCCCTCCCCCTCCCCTTT